>JBBIGB010289788.1:0-12846 GCA_037577075.1 Alestopetersius hilgendorfi | reverse complement strand
TCTCTCTCTCTCTCTCTCTCTCTCTCTCTCTCTCTCTCTCTCTCTCTCTCTCTCTCTCTCTCTCTCTCCCTCCACACTCTCTCTCTCCCTCCACACACTCTCTCTCTCTCACTTAGTAGTTACTTTAAATGTTTATATTTGTAAACATTTAACATTATTTGTATTATTTTGTGTTTGTGCATGGTAGTACCACTGTGGCCTGGTCTCCTAAAAAACCCTGCAGTCTTTCCCTTTCACACAGTGTCACTGATGATGAATATCATTCTTCCATAGCACGCCTGCTTCTTTTTGGTCATCCACAACCTATCTGAGGAAATTAATGTTCTCTGTTTCATAACCCTAATTACTGTAGACACATTCTCTTCTGGAGTTTTTCTGGATTTTGTTTAGTCAGATTGTTGTAGGTGGATGGTGCTGTAACACAGAGGAGGTAAGAAGACAGAAGAGTCTGAGTGGGTTTCTGTTTACTTAAACAGAAGATGATACAGATTTTAAAATCTTTGTTCGTCAACATGTTTTCAGGGTCTGTCTAACTGGTTTGCAGAATGGAGAGCTAAGTTCATATCCTGTTGCTAACCTAGTGATTAGAGTTCATCACGAGTGAATTAACTTTGATAAGCAAACGCCAAGCTCAGAGTTTTTATCTCAGGAGTTATTTTTCACTGCTTCATAAGAAATTTGCAAAGATTTACAGCCGTTTATATCATATAGGAGCCAGGTAAACTGGTGTCTCTGTTTCTCTCCACCTCTCAGTTGGTGTCTGTTTCTCTCCACCTGTTTGGAGCTAAATGAATAACTGAGGGCACTCTTAGCCTCTTCATGTGAATGTCTGACAGCAGTCAAAATTTAAGGCAGAAAATATGTATCAGTTGTTACTCTTTTGTCTGTTTCAGCATTATCAGTTATATACAGCTAGCTAACTGCTGTTTGGTGCTTCTCAGTGACTGCTTAAGTCAAGGCAAAAATGATTTATTGTAATTTAATGAATATTTGAATTTGAAAATCATAACACATGTATACGTAATATATGCATCACAAAAATGATAGTTTCATTAAGATAAACATGACAGTCTCACAGAATATCAATGATTTAAACAGACCAGAAATAACTGAAACTCCTCAGACTGCTACTGTGAAAATACTGTGAACACACAGTTCATTGATGTTCATATGATGTTCATTGAACTGGTCCTGTCTATTCTAATCTGTTGTGTTTGTCTCCACAGCTGCAACAGCTCAAATTGTATTCTCAGATCCAAAGACCAGAGAGGACTTCCTGCACTGTAAGCATAACACACACACACACACACACACAGCCCACACACACACACACACAACTTGTGTTGCTGTCTTTAATATAACTGTGACATATTTTCAGTGCTAGATGTATGAATGCGTCTGAATTTAAAGTTTAATTTCTTAAAATCTAAATATAAGATTACAGCTCAAGCAGTCCCCCTCAACATTAACTGCAGGGTTTAGTTTTTTTCTTGAATGCTAAAACACATTTCTTTAAATTAGGCCTCAATTTCGCAAAATTCTAAACAGAAATCCTTAACTACTGAAACTTCCACTGTTCAGGTTAAAAACAAACTCGCCACTCAAAACCATGTAATCCTACATCTAAACCAAACTCTGCCTTCAGTAATCACACCAAAGGCATCAAATACATAGACACTACAAAATAGGCATTACACACTAGTGAGATCAATTCAAAATAAATACCTCACAAACCTGTTACTGCAATAAATAATAATTTACACGACACACACAATATAAACGACACCTATACATTTTCGTAATTGAATTCCTTGATGTGCAACAGATAAAGAACATAGAATGTAGTACATAAAATGAGCTATACAGTAACCCAGTACAGTTATCTCAGGGGTTACGTTCCAAGAGCACCTGCGTGTAGTGAAAAACTCACGCGGTATTTCACCATCTCAAGATGCACTGTCTTTGTGTTTCTCTCCACAGTACCAAAACTTTTATTGTTATTTCTATATGGAAATGTAGCTGAATTTGTTATTTATGTTACAAAATTATTTTTGTCTAATTTAGCACAAATATACGGCCATTTATATATTGGCACGAGAAAAGCTGTGACGTCTGGGCCGTATGCGGCACGCCTTCTCGTCCTCATGCAGGGTTCATGTTAGGCCACAGTGGTTAGCAACCCAGCACAAGGACGAGGGTGCATGGCAGATGAGGCCCGGACGTCTCAAAAGCAAAACAAATGCAGGGGTTATCTGCCTTTTTCGCGCATGTGTGGGGAGTTATTAGTCTGGTACCTAGGAAAAATCTGCATTTGACTGAAAACGCGACTGCTATTATAAGTGGGGGGATTGCTGAAATCGTGACTGCTGTATAAATGGGTTACTGTATGTCATCAAAAACATTACTGTAACAAAAAAACACATTCATTCTGAATCAGCATCACTTCTCTGGTCTAGGTCACGCAATCTCCTAAACATCACAGGCTATATGAGCTCTAGCCAGGCAGCAGGGGAAGAGAAACCCCTTGTATGTCTAATCCACAACTGTAATGTCTGAACAGGCCTCCTCCATAGCCTGGAGGAGGGGAATACAGATGTAGGGGTCCCAGTCGTAGACCTTCCACCGCCGAGCAATCTGCTGGCAATATGCTGAATCTTGGGTTGTTCGTGAACCAGTCACGAACTACAGCAGTCCTGTTGAAACTGACATTGTCCCTAATGACAACGTAGCATGGCTGCTGTGGCTGTACTGGCCCCCTCCCTCTGGTCTAGTTGGCATAAACGATATCTCAGGTCATTGAGGAAAGCCAGAAGATGCATGGTGCTGTATGGACCAGGGGTGGCATGGTGGTGGAGGACCCCTCTATGGCTGATGGCGGCACACATGGTTACATTTCCTCCTCATTGGCTAGGGACATTCACAATGGCCTGGTGGCTACCTACCCCTTAAATCCCACTTCGTCAACAAAGACAGTTCATGAAGAGTCCCTCTGGCATCTATATCAAATATTCTCTCCAAAAGAAATGAAATGGTTCAGAAAATGACGACTCAAACTCATTGCTGTAGTGCACAATATGGTCTGTACTACAGTATATATGCTGCTATAATACACAACTATACTCAAATATGGTATGAAAAAACATATTGGAGCATATTCCATGCGTTGGTCTTTGATTATCAGAGTTCTTTTGAAAGGAACACGATAGGTCTGTTGCCGGCAATCGTTGAGATTCAGACTGAATCAGTGCCTTGGAATATTTCTTATTCCTCAGCAGCTCTACTTTGTATCCTATGCAAGCTAATCAGATTGTTGGCTATGACCATATTGCCAATGGCCATCACTTGTTTTTGTGAGAATAGCCATCTTCTGCCTCCGTTAGGTGGTCGCTATTCAGTTCTGCAGTACAGTAATAGAATTATTTATGGAATTTCATTTTGCAAAATAGGAGCATACAATAGAGCAAACTGCTACAGTACATGTCTGTACTGTAAGAGAGGAGAATACTGCACTCCAGTGTTTTACTAGAGAGCAGTATGTAAATGACCCACCTATTTTCCTCTCTGGAGGTCCAGCTTGTAGAGGCTACAGGGAAGTGGTTCCAATTCAGCTGTACTCTTTGCCCAGCATCCCTCATGGACAACCCATGGTCAACTAGAGTTGCACAAATCTGATCAGAAACCACTTGTGCCCTTGCCCTTCCTCTTCCTTCAGGTCTTTGTAGATCCATTTTTCCAATACAAGTGAACGGGCACATGGCCCTTTTATCTAAAAAGTAAAGATTCTGAATGGTGTGTGAACAATTTGGACTGACTGTGTTTCCTTTTGGATAATTGTGTGCTAATTGGTTTCAAGCTGTGCCTGGAAGTGCTTTCTAACTGAGCACATGGTGCAGGGATTGAAAACTAAGAGGATTTAAGTGTTGCATTTTGCCAAAGAGTTAACCAAATCTGATTAATCTTTTAAAAAAACATTGTTTAGTGTTTCTGGCTTCGGGAAATGTGTGTCTTTTGGTATTTGGCAAAATGGTTTGGGATATTTAGCTCATAAGCCCAGAAATAGTGTGTTTGGTGGTTCTGTGTAAATATTTCAGAAATAAAATACTTTTTTTTTTTTTTTTTAGATTTCTGTCCATTGACTCTGGATCCCAACACAGTGTCTCATCGCCTCGTTCTGTCTAAGAACAACAGAGTGGTGAGGTTGAGTCAGAAAGACCAGAGTTACTCTGATCATCCAGAGAGATTTGACTGCGGCTATCAGGTCTTGTGTAAGGAGACTTTGCGTGGACGCTGTTACTGGGAGGTGAAAGTTAGTGGCGATAAGGATTTCTTATTTGGGTTTCCGTTCGTGCATATAACAGTCTCATATAAAGGGATCGTCAGGAAAGGTGAGTGAGATTTTGGACACAATGATCAGTCCTGGAGTCTGAGGTGTTTTCCTTTTCCCTCTTTCTATCACAATAGCATTAAAAGTAGGCTCTCAGGACCATCATCCTCCAGAATAGGAGTGTATGTGGATTATAATGCAGGAATTCTGTCCTTCTACAGCGTCTCTAAAAAGATGGCCCTCCTCCACACAGTCCACACCACCTTCACTCAGCCCCTCTATGCTGGCTTCACAGTTTTTAGTGGAACTATGAGGTTATGTGATAAAAACTGAGACCTTCTGTTAGAATCTTTTTTTCTTTTTTTTTTAAGTCATTAACTCAAAATGAGATGAGTGCCAATGTAGAACTACCACTGTGTAAACATAACTATAAAGATAAAGTTGATGTAGCAATAAGCTATATAGCTATACAGTTAAACGGAGTTAATATAACTATAGAAATAAAATAACACAAGTTTTAGTATCTGAAGAAAAGATTTTAGCTCCTGTGTAATGAGAGAACACTGTACTTACACTAACCACTTAAAAACACTTCATCTCAAATTAACATTCATGTGTGAAAAAAAAAGCTCTTACAACAGTAACAGAAATTTCTGAGCTTGCTGTTTTCAATTGTACAGACTAAAATTATTGATAATTTTTCAGTCTTATCTAATTAAATATAATTATTTATTGTTCATTATTCTTGAAATGAAGTGAAATAGACATATAAAGCTGGGTGTCATTTTTGTCACCAGCGAATAGTGAACGACTTCGAATTTGTGATCTGGTAAAATGCCTACAAGTGTCTATTTTTATAGTCTAAACCATGCATATGCCCCCAAGTATGCTCCCACATATATGCTCTCTAAACAATTTAATTTCATTAAAAAAAATACAGATGTTACCCCTATATATACTGTACTGTAATTCAGGGAAGTGAGCTTTCTTTGGTATAAGCAGGGTACAGTAATAAATTAATATACAGAAATAAATACAGTAAAAATGTTACATGTTTATATGGTAATTTAGCTGAATTTAAAAATTTGCAGGGTTTCTGCGAACAATTATTAATTAGGTTCTAAAACATTAGTAGGTAGAATGGAGAGTCTGTGGTGTAGTTCAGCCCTAAGTGGTGGTGATTCTGTTTTTTTGACACTGATATGGCTGTTCTTTAAATAAATGCTCTGCTGTTCACCAGCTCCAGAGTCTTGGTGTGTTTCTGGGTGTGTGTTTAGGCCCTCCAGACCCTGGCCAGCGGCCGTTCCCCGGGCCTCAGATCACAATATATGTATATTTTTATACACGGTGTTCCACGATGGTGCTGGAGGAACATTGTTTCGTTTCACTGTGTACTGAGTGGTGGACTGGAGTTGTAAACCTTGTGCATACATTTTAAGATCTAAGGCTGCAAAAGGCTGTTAACAATGCTGCTTGTGTAGCTGTATACCGCTGCATTTATGCTACACTTTATGCGCAGACATTGAAATTGTTAATTATAGTTTATTTTTAAAATACATTGATAAAACAGGAAAGAAAAAAGAGCATTCTTGCCCTTTTATATTTCTGCATAGAGCAGTTTATGGTTAGGGTGTTCAGAATCAACCGTCAGAAGGTTATTGGTTTGAATCCCAACTGCTAGTGTTATCACTGACCTGCTCGTGTCATCACCATCATCACTCACTGCTCCCTGTGCCCCCCTCATTGGTGCAGCCCTCTGCTTCACTTGGTGAATACGTTGAATGCAGAGAAAGAATTTTACATTGTTCATACTGTGTGCTGTGGTGTGTTCATGCATGTCTGTAATAGTTAATAAACTATTTCAGGTTTTTATAATAATATAGGCAGCTACAAAATGTTATCCTACAACTGACATTTTGGACATTTTTCTAAACTCTCATTTAAACACTTATGAGTCTCATCTAATATAAATTTAATGTCCATTCAGTCTACAGTTTCAATCTTTGTCAATTCAGCCTTAAACTGTGTTTGCACTAAAGATGAAAATAACTATGTTTGAACAGTAATCTTTAGTTATATCTTGTTTGCTGCTGTAATAATACAAATGACCTTAGTTTAGTAGTTTGTAAGCCATTCATCTGTAAATTACCCCAAAAAATCAAAGTTGATTGACATTTCCATTAACTTGCTTGTTTGAGCTTCAATTCCCACAGCCATAAAAAAACACCCTTTTTCCTGGTCACTGAAACTGTGCCCTATGCTTTTGAAGGCTTTCAAGGCTTAAAAGTCTGCTTTGTAGTCAAGAAGGAGAATAATGAGGTCGCAGCTAAACTAAATACATGCTATTCATTACCTGCCAAACCTGAATTGCTGCCAAGTTTACTAGACAGTCTCTTTGGGCCACAAGACACTCTTGGCTGGACATTTTTGTTGGTAGAAAATTCTCAACCTTTTTATAACTTCAGCAGTCCTGCTGTGCTTGGTATTCTCTCTGAAGGGGTGAAGGGAGTGCACTAATTTTCCAGAAAGTCTACAAACTGCACTTGTTTAGTAAGCAGAGCTGATTAAACAGACAATGATACTCAAGGTAAGTGTAGTAATATTACAAAAAGAAATACATTTACAGATATTGGCATTGTCAGGGTTTAGCAGTTAAGCCATACCAATTTATTCTGAAGTTATAAAGAATGTTACTGGTTTTTAAACAAGGCACAATATCAGGCCAGTCATGGCTTACTAGCCAGACTTCCACAGAAAGTAATCAAACCGCTTCAACTGATTCAGAATGCAGCTGCCAGGTTAGTGTTCAACGTTCCTAAGTTCACTCACACCACACCTTTACTAAGGAACTTCCACTGACACTCTGTCTCCTCGTGTTAAGTTTAAATCCTTAACACTTGGCCAAAACTGGACTTGCGCCCCCATATATAACAACATTGATCAAACAATGTGTCACATCTCGTCCTCTCAGAGCTTCAAGCACGGCTCGTCTCGAGCCTCCGCTGCTCAAGAGATGAGGGGAACATGCGTCAAGACTCTACTCAGTTTTGGTCCCGCAGTGGTGGAATGAACTCCCTCTTCCAGTCAGATCTGCAGAGTCCTTCGCCAGAGATGTTCACAAGTCATTTTTACCAAGTCAAGTCTCAAGTCTTTGTGCTCGAGTCCAAATCAAGCCTCAAGTCTTTGAATGGCAACATTTAAAATGACGACGCTAAATGACGGACTTTTGAACTGTAAATATTAAGCTCTGACCGTTTAGAAGAATTTAGAATTGACTGTTACTTAGCTGTTACTTGAGTCAAGTCTCAAGTCATTGAGGGCAAGTCTAAAGTCAAGTCACAAGTCTTTATTTGTGCGACTCGAGTCCCCATCTCTGTCCTTCTCTGTCTTCAAGCATCGCCTGAAGACCCATCTCTTCAAAGAGCACCTCGGCAACTAACTACCTCTAGTATTCTTAAAAAAACCCTTCTCTATTGCTTATGATGTTCTGGTATTGTTTGATAGGTGTTGGGTAGGTATTATTTGACAGACGTTTTATAGGTGCACCGAATGTGCAGTATCTCGGTTAAGTAGTTGATGTGGATTAAAGCTGTTTACAGGTTTAAGAAACAGTTGTGGACTTGAGCACTGATGTACGTCGCTCTGGATAAGAATGTCAGCTAAACGCCACCAATGTAAATGTAAATGTCAAAATAGAGTTCACTTACATAAACCCAATTACACTTATTCACTTCAAGGGTAAAGAGTGATTGGAAATGGTCTCGTAAAGACGAATTATTAGGGTTTTGGCCTTTTTGGTACATAAAACATAAGTGGAGTTTAAAGGATAAAAAATAACATTTAATATACGCAATAGGGGTCTTTTGAATGTACACTGTAAGATTTTCATGTTTACATTTCTGAGATAGAGGAATCATTGATTATTCATTAAGTCCTGATTGACAACAGCTCTTCTGTGTTGCACGAAGTAAAAGGATGAGACAGGAAAGAATAAGAGCACTCTTTATATTTCTTTGTTTAATGTTTGGAAGCTAAGGCAGCTTTCTACAATTCCATTTAAAATGTTCAAAATGCTGACTCTTTTTTTCACAGAAATTGAAAGGTCCATTATTTTTTTTTTTCTAGCAGCTGGAGCTGTGTGTGACCAATTCTTCTATCGTCCACGCACATTTCTTTTTAATGGCAAAAATAAAAGAAAGTTATCTGGAAGACGTTTCATTTTAATGTAGAAGTCTGGCTGAGTAATGTGGTTGAGTTCAAAGCCCACACAGCCCTGTGGCTTGAATGTTCATTTTAATATTCGGTTGTCTTTGTGACAAGCTTCCATTAAATCCACATTATCCCAATGCTTTTATTGTGAGTTCAGACCTCTAATTAAAAATATAGGAATGTATCCATCAGTAACACTTAACTTGCTAAGATTTAATACTTTCAGTGCTGTTTCTTTTTAGGTTAGCTGTTATAATGAGGTCTGTCAGAGCCTCAACATGTGTTATTATTACCAGTAAACCCTATTTCAGTTAACATATAGGTCAATGACTGTAATTGTTATAATGTCTTGTTTATGTTGCGTTTGGTATTACGATGCCAAACCAGTTCTTTTAATGGGGGAACAAGCCTCTTCAGTTTACATCCATAATAATAATATCCATAATAATTGTAGTTTATAACTGAATCTCACACTGTTTTAAAATGATACAATTGTTCTGTAATGAGAAAAAAAATGTAGGCCACACTTATGGAGACACTTGGACATTTTGTAAACAGCATCATACGGTTCACGTTTTAATTCAATCCGAGTGATAAGGAACTGTGAGAAATCATCGAGGACCTTCTGAGTCACTGGAGCATAAATATGAAGTGACATAGGGGCCTAATTCCAACAGGACCAGTTGCAAAGTAATGTTGTGTAAATGTTAATGTTAGTAAAGTTATGTTACTAACGCGTCCTATTCCTGAGCTTATCAAAACTGTGGAATCAGATCACCTGCTCTGTATTCTCCCAAGTCTTCCCTTGCTGAGCATTATAGGAGAAGACTCACTGCCATTATATTGACGAAGTGAGGTTATGTCCATCCATCCATTATCTCGATCGCTGATCCTTACTTGGGTCACAGGAGGTGCTGGAGCCTATCCCAGAGGTCATAGGGTGAAAGGCAGAGAAACATGCTGGACAGGTCATCAGTCCGGATATTCATGTGCACACTCACACTCAAGGAAATGTTAGCATCTCCACTTTGCCTGACATGCATGTCTTTGGGCTGTGATAGGAAAACAGAGTATCCAGCTGAAACCCACACAGACACAATGGAAGATGCAAACTTTGCATAGAAAGGACCCTTGGACCCCAAGCCAGGAATTGAATATTTATATATACATTCTGTACATATATATATATATACATATACACAATGTGTACATATAAATAGCATAGATTTACATATATCTATATATCAGGGGCAGCTCCTGGTCAATATTTTGGAAACAAACCACCCTTCATCCCCGGCACGCTGCAAAACAAACGCAGTGATTTTCTTGCCCTAAGGACTTCACCTCCATGTTCTGCTTTTGCTGCCTCCCATTTTGATGTGTCTTCTCTCTCCTGCTCTCCCCTCCCTCCTCATAGTTGGTGTTAAATCACTACAAAATGTAAAAAGTATTTTATTGTGCATATCTACAAACATGTAATATAGTACTTGAATGTTCTCCCCTCTTCTGTCAAGTGATATGAAACTGACACACACACACACACACCTCCAAAGAGTCACATTAAGAAGAACAGTCACATGACTTAATCCAAGGTGTGGATCAGCATGTGCTTCATACTTCATCTGCTTATCCTTCCATAGTTAGACAGATTAATATCACCTTGGAGAATTATTGAGATAGCGAGGGAAGGAGAAGGAGGACAGAACTAATCATTCAAATCCACCAGCAAGAGGAGGAACACAGCTAAACAAAGTTTACACCGTTTGCATCTCCAAACATCACTCTGAGGGTGAGTGTGAAAACAACTCTAAAAATACAGTAGCTTTGCATCATCTAGGCCTGTTGTTGTTTGGTGAGGGTCACTTTTGGGCAAAGGAGAACAAAAGTGATGCATTTCAACAAATACATTTTTATATTAATAAAATATATGAAATATATGAAAGTTTCATTACTTTTGGCAATAGTTAATATAATGTGTTCTGATGACCTCAAGGAAGAGACCCTGAGGTGCTGAGGTGCTGATATTGATTTGTTCTAGATCACAAGGGTCACTCCAACACATCCTGAAGGTATTGGACGCTGTTCCATTACTCCATATAACATAGTTCCACTACTTCATAGTTCTGGGGTGGTTTATGCTTTTGCCATTAAGCATGTTAATCTCAGCCTTGTGTGGCTTTTCCAGGGTCTAAATAAGGAAGAGAAGTTGATCGTAGTAAAACAGTTTTCAGAGATAACTTCATGCCTAATGCACTAACCAGAATTACACCTTGGTGTGCATTAGACTGATCTGAGTATGTGTTCCAATGACAGTCTAGAATTTACTCCCAGCTAGGTGCACTATGTATGTTTTACTGCATAATATTGCTGAGGTATGCCAAGAAAATCATGGTAAATTACAAATAGGCATAAGCCCTGTTGGTGTAACTGTCCACAGATCATACTATTCTACTCAGAGTGCTGTTCTATACGTATTATACAAGCTGACTGTTAAGTCAAGTGTTGTTTGGAAAATTTGGCATGGGAAAGTTAGAGGTCTGCATGGGAAACTGAAACGTGAGGCACTAATTCCCTCACACACACTAACGGAGATAGTTTATCACAAACATACCTTTGTTTTGTCATGCTCTCAAGTTCACAACATATCTATGATACACTTGCAGTGTTTACTATCAATATATTTATGTGGATTTGTCAATTATTTCTGAAAGAGAACAGTGTCCACTCTTCTCTGTTCAACTGTTTCCCTCCCTGTGTTAAATATCCTCTCACCACTGCTCCAGTTTTCTTATATTTGTAAAATTTTATTCCAAATTGGATGTACCACAGCACATTCTGAAATACACAGCAGCATAAATCATTTCTAATATAGATTTTATAAAGTCTAGATGGGGTCCAGTAATATCTATGTATTCATTTGTACTGGGTAATTTTCTCCCCAACTTCCCGGATATTACTCCCTGTGTCAGATAGAATCATTAAACAGCTGATAAAATGTTCTGTAGAAAACGGATGCCCAGTGGCATTCAGCAGGCAGTTTAAAATATTCTACTAAGTAATTAATACTATGTTCTCAGGATCTGTTATTAGGGCAGACTCTTATCTGTAAATAGTTCCAAAAGCTTCCTTTCTCGCCCAAAGCATGTTTTCCTAATAAATCACAATATGATTGAAATGCTCAGTGCTTAAACAGATCTTTTATGGTACGTATTCCATTAGATTGCCAATGGTTCCTATAGACCATAGTTTTTCCTGTTCGTATCTCTGGGTTATGCCAGAGGGAGCCTTATAGTTGATATTAAGTTTATCTAGACTTTCTTAGAGTGAGCTATAATGGGGTTTAACTGTTTTTCACTGATCTTTAGGACAATGGTCCCCATCCATTATTTGGTCACAGACCGGTTTAATATCAGAAACTATGTTCACAGCTCGGCCTTTAAGCAGTGGCAGATAAATATATGTATATGTATTTGTACAAATAAATGATACGCATAAAAATGGGGATATTTTAAAAATTTAATAATGGGGTAGCTTTAAAATATAATAATAAACGTAAATCCAATGTGTACTCGCAGCTTTATTAACAGCATTTTCATAATAACAAGCCAACAACATAACACAGTAACATCCACAGTTTTTTTTTTCTGTGCAGCCTGCGGACCGGTACCACATGACCCAGTTGGGGACCCCTACTTTAGTGCACTGTGATAAAATGGTAAAATGGTGTTGATAGTTTCTGCTCTATAACAATCGAGTCTAACTCCATTTCAGCTCCATACCAAATGTTTGGCCTAAAAATGCATTGAATAATCTCATGCTGGGCAAACCAAAGCTGCCCTTGTGCACTGGGGCTCACATCTTTGCTATTTTTATTTTAGATTTTTTGTTCTTATCCTATACATTATCCTATAATCCTGTTATTAAGTCTAATTGTTTATAAATGCAATCAGATAAAACTGTGATTAAACTGTAATTAAAATGTGGACTGACCACCATTTGACATTACTTTGCCACAAATCATGTTGCTTTTATTTTGGTTGGTTCAGATTATCTGGAGTAATGGGTCATAATTTATGGTCATTATTTTTGTCAGTCTTTTGGCTATGTTTGAATTACATCATTTGGATATTGGCATTATTTCTGATTTGCTCCAATTAATTCTGAAACCTGATAAATCGGAATAAATTTGGATAACATCCATAAATGATGGTAGTTTAAGTGGTCAATAATTATCAGCATACAGTCATGTGAAAAAATTAGGACACCCTTTGAAAGCATGTGGTTTTTTGTAACATTTTTAATAAATGGTTATT
>JBBIGB010289762.1:0-12849 GCA_037577075.1 Alestopetersius hilgendorfi | reverse complement strand
ACACACACACACACACACACACACACACACACACACACACACACACACACACACACACACACACACACATATATACGTATAGTGTCTCAATCGTTGGTTTAGTTCCTACTTGTTGGTCATATTTACATAATTTTGGGGTAAATAAAGGTAAATGAAATCACTTCCATAATAATAAATCCATAATGTTATTACTAATAAACTACAAACCAGGCAACATAGAGACTGTAAATAAGGCTTGTGATTAAGAAAACTCACAGTAAAGATAATGCAAATACTAAGCTAAATCATAGATGGTAATATGTAATCCAAACTCAAGCTAAAATGCAGAATGTCTGGTGATGGTGTCCACAGCAAAGCCGATAACAGGCCACAATGGGGCACCTGATCCCAAGTCTGTGTGTGACAGCCAGAGTGACAGGTGGGCAAATTAGTGGCACTGTGCTGCTATCGATGATGTTCTCACACCTCCTTTCCTCTGTTCTTCTCACACCTCCTTTCCTCTGTTCTTCCCAGTCGGTGCTGTTACTGTGACTGTGCCTGCTTTCAAAGGTACACTGTGGTGAAAAGACCACCAAATGGACCAAATCCACCGAGATGTGCCTCAAGTTTTGCACTGAAGGCTACGAGGCTGATGCCACAATTAAGTCTGTCTGTCACATCCATCTCAAACTATGTGGAGGCGTTCAGTCATCTCTAGTAGACTTGCTTGTCTCTGACACACTGTTAGCAAGCATGGCTGGTTGTGTATCGCCGGACCAAAATCAGTAGTGTCTGTGGGTTTTGGCTGATCTGCCGAATTGTTGGGAGACATTTCTCCCAAAGGCGTGCCAGTCAGGCAGGAAGGCTTGTTTTGTGGCTCTAATAGTTGCTAAGGGTGAGGTGGAGGTGAGGAGACTTGGTGCTGTAGCATCATGCTTCAGTAAAAAGCTTTATTTTGCTGAGCCGAAGCCATTCAAGTTATCAGATCAGATTTCGCATTGGATTTCCTCTCCAAATTGAGCTTATATAATCCCATCGAGAAGCCCAAAATAGGTTTTTTTTTTTTGTAGCTCTGGGAGACAGAATCATGAAGAGCACTCATTAAAAATGGCTCTGTGTGCTTTGTCCATATGCTGTCCATTTCTAAAGAGATCTGAGCATCTTAGCTTTTTTGTACCAGAAGAACCAGCAGGATACAATCGCATGGCCATCTTAAGAGCACCCGTCAGACTAAAGAGTCCCGGAGGACCCCTAGCTCTTATTGAGCGGCCATTCTTCCTGAAACATGGTGCCATTTTGTGGGAAACACACTTAAATGTCAAGGAGGCTTCAGCAGATCCAGTCTTCTCTGAGGGAAACCCTGGCTTGACCACAGCACAAAGGTGTGTTTTGTCATCGCTGTGGCTAAATATAACTTCTGGAAAGATTCTTATCTTTGGTCTCCTTTAAAACCTTTTTTGGTCCATTGTGATCCTGAACGAGCCCTGAGGTTTACAACCCCAGTAATGAGTGAAGGGGAACATACTCATTTCTTTCTTTTTAAAACCCCTTTTCCTCTCTCAATTGAAATACAGAACAGCCTCATTAACTCCTGGCATAAAATATTTGAAGTGGTGTGTTGTTTTGAGTGGAAACATATGCATTGCAAGCCAATGCGTGTATTACTAGCAGGCAATTAAGAGGGCATGGGCTTATTAGCAGTGTCAAACAAGATACAAGATGCTGGAAAAGCATGCATAATTCCACTCAGCACATTCATTTAAGTCAAGAAGACAGGACAGCACTGAACATTTTTAGAGATTAATTCATGCTTACAGACTGTACAGTTCCGCCAGCTGAGGTCAGAAAGGAGGCCCGGTTTTGGGAGGGAGAATGTGAATGTTTGCGTCTGTCTGGTACGGCGCTTTGGTTCAGTCACCACTCTAAACCTCCTCGCTGAAGCTTGCGGTAATGCTCTCAGTGTTCCGAAGCAAGCATGTCATAGGTCGAAGGCAGTTTTATGGCTGATGAGATTTAAGGATTGTATCAGGCTACCTTGATTGAATCAGCGTATATCTCAAAAAAAAAACCAAACGAGCAATTCTGACGGGATGTCATTACGGAGCCCAGTTTTGGGAAGACCGCTTTGCTTTTAGGGGAAAAGGCTTTCTGAAGATGTCACGTCATGCCCTTGGCTGGATAAGTGCAGGGTTTCGTGCACGAGCTCAACCCTAGTAGTTTGGTCTGTTGGCACTTCTCCCACAGGCTGGTAACACACACTGCGCTATGCTGTGCCCGATTATCAAGCAGCATTTGTGATGTGGGAGGCAGCACACTGTCACAAACAATGCATTTCTCCAGTAGTGTAGCCTTAAAGATTGCTATAATGTTATAGCACCTAGTCATGCAAGCCAAGGCGTCCTCAAAGTGACTAATTATGTTTTTACAGTCTTGGGTGCTGTCGAAGCTATCGTCTGCTAAGCCTGTGGGCACTGATATTCAGTCCAGCCGGAATAGTAGATGACTCAGGAGAACACGTCAAGCACTACTGCCGGTTCACGAGTGTGCTTGACTGGGACTGAAAACAGGGCAGGAGGTTCAGAGGGTGCTGACAGACACCTAACATCAGGACTCCATGCTTTCTCTCTAAGAGAGAAAACAACACGGGAATTTTAACTCCGGGCACTCCAAGGCCTCTCTCCTCTTTGCCTCTCTGGTGAGAAGCATTAAAAAACACCTTCTTTCATTTTCTCTCTGATTACTTTTGCCAGTCAAGATCCCTGTATTGTTTTTTTTTTACAGAGAATTCAGTGCGCACTCATCCAAGAACGAGAAAGACAAACCCGTTCTCGTGGTTCGCTAAGAGTAGAAACAAACATGAAGAAAAAGACAAAAAAAGCCTAATGGGTGACGAAGGTGATAAGAATACGGTGTGGAAATTACGGCGGCCAAATGCTTCCAATTATAAGGTACACAACCCCACGTCTAAATGCCGCAATTAGAGACCAGTAGTTATGTCACGCAGCAGGAAGCTATTACCGGGATCTTGCTATCTTTTAGCGAGGTCTAAGAAGGGTACAAGCACTCAGTCAGTCTCCCTGCTCACGCAGAAAGCCCACCGCAGATGAGGACAGCAGGAAATCATAAAATCATTACGGTTAGATTTGTATAATTTCAAAGGTGAAGAGGTAAAAAAAAGAGCACAGTAGCATCTTGCATTTTGGAAGTTTTGGTCATGGCTCCTAATTGCCCCCCTCTTCCCTTTTTTCCCTTCCGTTCCTCCGTAGTGTTTTCCTCCTTCTCTGTTTATGATAATGAAACTGATTTGCATAGCAAAATGCCTAATGCTAAGTCATTTGATATGCCACACTTGATTTCTGAAAACGAGCGCATCTCCAAACTAGCACACTTTTGTACTTCATTTGCTTATTTATTTATTATCCTTTTGAAAAGGGGGAGCTCAAGGAACGCGCTCTCTCTTGATTATATGCTTGCGCCGCACATTATCGGCTTGCCACTCTGTTTATGGGGAGTGGCTTTGCCGCTGTTATGATTAGCAGCTGGAGGATTTTGTTTGGCCTCTGTGCTTTTCAATTACACTTTCTAGTGTGCCGGGCATCAGCATGTGAGCGAGGATGTCAAGTGACACTTAATGTGTTTGCTACATCATGTGGATGTGTCATTGTTATTTGCATGCTTTTGTAATTCAGCTGTTGTCTTTGAGAAAACACTGCATGATTTTTGGTCTCGGGGCCTCTGTTCTGTTTGTCTCTGGTTTCTGACCACATGGCCACTGTTGAGATGGTATTGTGTAGAAGCTGCTGGGTTGAGAGTGGTCCATCACCCATAATTATCCAGCCAAGAGCAGCAAAATGGTCAGAAACTGACCCCTGATGGCGAACGCAAACTATAGACCAGATGAAGCTACAAGGGAAGAACTTCCACTAAAGTGTGAATGTTGGTCTATGTTGGTACGATTTGCATCCGCAGCTGTTGCCTAGCTCTAATCCCACAGCACAATCACAGTGGAATGAATGCATCTACCCACAGACATTGCTTTAAAAATATCGCTCTCCGACCCTCAGGCAGTGTCCACACAGTTCCTCCACAATTCTTTCACATCTTCTGTGTGTGCTGGTTATTAGGTCAGACAAATAAGAATCACCATTAAGCATGTGTGTCATGCCCATATGCACTTGTCCTGTAAATAATGCACAAGGCCTCCTCGGGGATCCGCTTTCAAAAACATAGATCCATGAGGAAACTCTAGTAATGAGGAAGAGCATGCATATTCATGGGATTAGTACTTGTTGAGCGTAGCTGACAGACTCAGGCACATTGGTACCAAGGCAACGAGAGAGATGGAGAGGGGAAAAGGATGAGAATAAGAAGATTATGAATCTGTCTGTTTTAAATAATAATAATAATAATAATAATAATAATAATAATAATAATAATAATAATAATAATAATAATAATAATAATAAAGCGTCCCCACCACCTAAAATGTACAGGAATGTGTCCAGTGGAGCAGATGATTGATAATATGGTAGATGTCTTCTAACTGTGAAACAAGCTGTTTGATCTGAGGTCATCAAAGACTCCTGTCAGACTATGTGTGAAATCCAGCGCCAGCGCTGACAATGCCTGCCCAGTAGCCCCAGGCCTTGCTCAGACGTTCCAGCACTGATGTCTTGGAAAATATCGATATTATCATGTTATAAGGCTTTTTTCCCATTCACTGTCTTTGCTTTTCTCAGATTTGTAGGCACAGAGATTCCCTGCACATGACATTATCCAAGAAAGATCCCCAGACCTGAAATAACCTCTCTGTCTGTCAGCAGAGCTATATTGTGGTTCCAGTCCATCCATTCACCTGTTTTGAGTGTGGTCTGGTTTTATTTCCCTTACCTTTCAAAAGACTGAAAGGGATAGGAATAATAAACAACGGGAAGAAAAGATGCAACTTCTCTTGTTTTTTCTTTGCCTTAAAGGGGCAACTGCTTTTGCAAAGACATAATCTCCCCAAATCGAAGCTCACTGTTATTTGAGCTGCAGATATTTTCCTTTTAGGTTCCAAATCTGGCAACAGTGATGAGGAGGGATGAATGTCAAAACTGCAGGATGATAAAGGGTGATTATTAGACCCGCTGGAATTGAAACTGCTTTTTCCGTGGCCAAAAATGGATGAATGGTGAGAAACAGCCAGTCCCTGAGGACACAATACCTCCTGGCCTATCTTCACAGTGTGTTTGCGTGATGTGCCCGGATCCGCAGTGACCTGATGAATGGCGGATGTTAGCTTACTGCTGTTTTGAATGCTGATGTTTGGTAGCTCCAGAACAAAAGAAGGAGGTGGGAATCCAAATCCAAAATCCCCCTAAAAATCCCTTTGGCACTGACCGCGATGTATGTTTACTATTTATACACTAGTTTGCGGCACATTAACCACTGATGTATTCATGCAGCGCTGATCTTAGCTTTAGCCGCAGTGGCAGGCCTTCTCCTTCCCCTCCATGCCTAATGAGCAAATTGGATTTCCAATACGCCATTTGTCAATGATTATTCTAGCCCTTGGTCTGCAAAGAGGTGTCTCTCTCTATTCCTTTCTCCCTATGTCCACCTTCCTCTGTCTTGGCAAAGAACATCTATTGAGGGCCTTTGTGTGGTTGACATGGCAACAGGTCTGCGGTGCGGGAGCAGAGTGCTCAGCACCTGTAGAGCACCAAATCTCTGCCTGTCTTGCCGATGCAAGACAGTGCAAGAGGGAGGGATGAATTAGCGCACTCTGAAAAGGTCAAAGGGTGCAGGCAGATGGCAGTGGCTATTTGGTGATGCATAAGAGAAACCAGTCAACAAGTTTTATAGTATGCAATGGCATCATTTACATTTTACATGTACGGCATTTAGCAGATGCTCTTATCCAGAGTGACGTACATCAGTGCTTAAGTAGTCCACATCTGTTCTTCATACCTGAAACGCTGTACTTAAATCAACATTCGCTATTCAGAGTTAATGCCAGCAAGGTTACACACCCAATCAACTCCTGTCGAAGATAAGTCAGAGATTAAGACAAACGTAAGGGAGGCATGGAGTTAGGAGTGCCCAAATGTTTTTTTGTTTGCTTTTTTCTATCATTATAGGAAAGAAGAAAATAATGTGCAATAACAAGAGGCCTAGTAAGTCACCAAGGTGCTTCCTGAACAGGTGAGTCTTCAAACGACACTTGAAAACAGTGAGAGACTCTACACATCTGATCTGAAGATTCCGTTCCACCACTGGGGGGGCCAAGACTAAGAAGAGTCTTATATCATTGTACGCTTTAAAAGCCCAACACAAAGGACTTATTCTCAATGATAGATACTGTCTTTACTGGACTGTAATACAGTGGCCTCACTTTATGAGCAATTGTTTTGGGGTCTTGCTACCACTGAACACAGCTGTGGTGAATGTGGTACAGGACACCATAAATACAACAGGATATATTGCCTCATATCAGCTGGAAACCATTGCCCTCCAACATTTGAATGTCCTTCAGGTTTTATGGTCAATTTCTCTGTAGCTCTGATTCACAGTTTGATTGGACTTCACTTTTGGCACTCAGCGTATCCCTCGCCTACATGCGATGCTCATCCTCCGAGGAAGTTGTTGAGACTAAAATGTACCATTACCATGGCTCAATGGGCACAAGCAAGTGAGAGAGTGTACAAGCTCTGCACGCACTGCAGTAAATCTAGTCTTTTTGCAGTAATGTTTTGAATGTGGGAGGCATTTTTGAATGAACTGAGTGATGCATGCCTTACCAGGACTTTTGGGCATGGGTCAAGATACGAGAGAACATCTTTTCAATCCACATGGAATAAATTTACTTTTCTTGCAAACAAACAGTACCTCCTGAATCTTAGCAATGCCCGAACGCTGCCCACACTGTTTAGTGGCCTTCACACTGGATTCCAAGGAGTCCAGAGGGAGAGGATTACTTCGACGGCAGTCAAATGCTCAGCTTTTACTTCACACTGTAAATGCCTCATGGTCCCCTGACCATTCGGCTGTGGGTTGGAAGCAGCACTTTTCTCCTAGAGGACTCATGACAACTCTGATATGGTGTATGGGAAAAGGATTCAGTGCAGAGTAAAGGGCTTGCTTGGACCTACTCAGACCCGAAAAGACATTTTATTGTTTAGCTTCTAAACACCTTGCAGTTTTCTATAATGCAAAGACCTTATTTACATATACGCTATAGGCTTTTAGTTGGTTATAGATAGAGGTGTTACCTGGCATTCTAAAGTGTCTCCAGTAACCACCCATGACCAGATTTATTTTTTTTTAGGACCTTAACCTATCCTAAAAGGACCTGGAGCCAAAACCAATCAGTGCTCCACTCAGTTCCACTGTAAAACAGTCTCAGTGCATGAGATCATTTTCAAACAAAAACAAGGCTAGAAGCTAAATAACCATCACCCATTCCCATTAAAAATATTACTCTTACATATTACTCTATTACCCGTAACTTTAACCACACCTCTGAACCACCAAAAAAGTTACAAATCCTTACTAATGACAGGATCAGAGGTGCCTTCTGTGTCAATTAAAAAAAATGTTCTTTTTACTTTTCAAATGCTAGTACTGAATCTGATATATTTGTTTGTCATTTCAAACTAAATTACAGTATTGAAAATTATAAGATTATTGAAAATTATAAGATGTTGTTGCAAATGACCTATCATGGCTAACCTTCAGTATCTTCATGGCTTACCAACTGATTGCGGTATATTAGCCATGTGTTAAACATTCTGCCAGACATGACTGACACAAATATACAGATTTCATGCTCTCTGTGGGTTCAGGATGGGGGATTAGCTGCTCCAATGGTACAGGAAGTTTTTAGCAGTCCGAATTGGAGCCGTTCCTAATTACCTAAAAAACAAAGAGCCTTTCCATGGTCTTTTGCTCTGCAGAGTGTCTTTCTCTCATTCTCTAGAGATGGAGGCTGGAGGGGAGAGGAGGAGGAAGAGGCAGAGATAAAGAGAGTGAGTGGGTGTTTTGCTACTCCCAAGTTTTGATTTAATTATGCATACCTTTTGGGTATTTGCAGCGACACTTAAATAACCCAAGCAGTGTTAATAGCATTTGCTGTGTTGGGATCTCACAACCTACTATAGTGAAAAGTTGAGAGTAAAAGTATTTAAAATGGCCTTGCTGGAGCTGGCTGGAGCTCGGGCTCTCAGTGCACACAGCAGTGGCTCTGGTGTTTATTCGTCTCTCCCATTGTTCGCTTTGGCGGTGCGTCTAAGCACTGGGATTTTCTGCAGGCCTTTCAGTGGGTGTTTGTGTGTGTGTGTGACTGAGTGTGTGTTTTTTGAGCCTATTTTTCTCACCAACCGCGCATTCAACTCAGGACAGGAGGCCCGGGGCAGTGAGGCTAGCACAGATGTGGCCCTCTACCCATCTCTCCTTTTGTCCACAAAAAAAAACATCCTTTCAGCATCGAGCAAAGCTAATTGTCTCTGCTGCACCTAAAATCAATGTTGTGTTTCACTCCAAGCACTGCATTTATCCCTGCACACGCTCAATTGCAGTTTTTAATTGCATTATTTTGGAAGTGGAGCGATAGGCCGCCATGCAGGAGAGGAACATGGTTTTTTTCAAACCCTGTCGGGACGGGATATTCACTTATGAGGCCTGGTAATTCGGCCCAGCGCCAGAGAAACACCAGCATATGCTCATTGTTCTTGTTCAGTGTCTCGTTTGCTTCTGCCTAACATTAGCCGCTCTGTGAATGCAGTGGAAGGCCAGCAAAAATCGCATGAGTCCACAGGGGAACTGGGACTTTACTTGAAAAACTATTATAGCACTTGTACAATTGCAAATAAAATGAACCTTGCGGCAAATATGCAAAGTGGTGTCGCTTAGAAAAAGAACTGACAGGTTAATTGGGGGATGTTCTACATTACGGCAGAGGAAAATACCAAGAGGTAATGAGCTACTAGTCCTTTGGAAAATGATTATAGTAGGGTGGCATTTAGGATGAATGTCAGTGCATGTCTTTGCGATGTCTTAAAACTCTGATGAAGAAGAGGACATTTCTAATCAAGGAAGCCTCATTCAGAGGAAAAGAGGATAACTATCCAAGTTCAATCCTGTGTTCTTGGAGATATTCTAGTTAACTTAGAGTGAGATTTTTAGCAAGAAGAACACATGCTCTCATCAAACTGGATGCATCATGACACAAAGTGAAAGTACACTTGTACTGTGGATTATATTATGCTCCTAATAAACCAGATTTGAGCCAGTTACTGTGCAGTCCAACTGTCCGCTTGTGCTGAGCAGGCTCAATTCTGCAAGCCTAGAATCATGCCTTCTTGCAGCATTCCCTTTTCAGACCAGTTCTCCTTGTTAGGTTATTTCACTATGAACAGAAGATCCTGCAACGGCTGAAGCAGGATTGCAAGCACTGTGCTGATGAGGGTTGTCTAAATAATCCATTCTCTTATGGTTGGATCAGCCTGCATCTCATCCGCACTCAGGCCTGTCTCACCAGAGTAGTGCAGCTTATAATCACACGTAAGCCTGCAGAGTCCACGGCCCACTCCAGCCCCCTTATCCTTGCTGAGTGCTCCATGCTGCAGAGAAAGCAGAGCTCCTTATTGGTCCATGCTGGAGGACTGGGACTGAGAGCCGAGAGCCGAGAGCCGAGAGCCGAGAGAGAGAGAGAGAGAGAGAGAGAGAGAGAGAGAGAGAGAGAGAGAGAATACTCAGATAAGGTGGAGATTGGGATTTGAAAAGATGGGCACACAGGCAGGAAGAAGAAGACTGAAGACTGAATTTGTGCACTTTAAATAGGAGAAGGATGATGTTCTTTTTTTCGGAAAGCAATGGCTCAGACACATTCACTGCAAAACAGCCACAGCTAGCGGTAGAGCCTGAATGGGTGCCCAGTAAAAATGCACATTACTGTTTAGTAATCTCACCTTTGACTTTCTTTACACCTGCTGTTAAACCATTTACGTTTTGGTCTTGTTTTTTGGGAGATGGTGGGTTCCATCCTGTGGTGGTCCAAAGAGCATAACTGGCTCTTTTACTAGAAGGTAATGTGAAAGTGACAATCGGATCATACGTGAACACACCACTACAGTGTGAACAGCACAAAATACTTCCTCTGCATTTAACCCATTCACCAAGTGAAGCAGTGGGCAGCTACAAACATGGTGCCCAGGGAGCAGTGTTTGGGACGGTACCTTGCTCAAGGTACCTCAGAGGTGCCTAGCGGTCTTGGGAATCGAACCCGGACTTTCTGATCACAGGGCGAATGCCTTAACCACTAGGCCACCAGCTGGGTTGGACAGCCCTCCTCAGCAACCCCTTTGTTGGATGCAATGCTAATCATTTCAGGAGTTGGTGAATATATTAAAATTTGAGCAGTTAATATTCCTTTGAGAGGTGTTGATGTTACAGTAATGGTAGGCCAACTCTTCAAGATGACCTATGCCTCCTAACTTGGTAGGATTGTGTAATTGGCTTAGTTGAAACTTCTGGATGGCTGTGTTCTTGCAAGACTGAGATGATATTGCCATCACATGAGAATGGGCAATTAATAGATAACTCCATTACTTGGCCTTGGGTGATTAGCATGCTAGCTGACCATTCCTCGTTGCATGAAAAATGCCACTCAATTTCCAGAAGACTCTCACACACCCATGGCTCACTGAAACAGTTTCTCACCCCAGGATTGATGGCCAGGTAACAAGTTAATAGCCCCTGGATTACTGTCTACTGTTCCATGTAGTGTGCTTTCTGTCATCCAGGCATGCTGCATTGGGTGGTGGAGGATGAGGGGGCTTCAGCCAGGCACACTGAGATAGATTAATTATGTAGGAGAATAGTGAGGAAGTATGATGGACATTGTTAAGCTCAGAGCACCCAGCTGTGTGCTCTTAAAGTGAAATATGCCAGTGCCAACATTAATAATGGTCACTCAGTAGCTGAGGCTTATAGTACTGGGCAAAGGGCTACTACAGTGCTGCTCTCCACCTGTCCATCATAGAATGGTTATTATTTTCTGTTTACGTAAGCTGCCTGAGCAGAGGCTTAGTGAGTGGCATTGCTCCATCTTTGCTTTTAGATATTCCAGTGTGTGCCTAGTGATGGGAGTTGTGTGTTATGCGTGAGGGGTTGGTTCAGGGGGTGTTCATGTTATTAATTTCCTCTTTGCCCATTCTACAACCCATAAAAAATTGTTCCTGGCCCCAGCAACAAACAGCATGATTGATTCTTGATTTTATTGCAGCAGGTCACTGAAGTTGGGCACTCTGGGTGACATTCAGGCCCATTCTTCTCCTCTGTGATTTGGATCTGTTGAGTTGTGCCTAATTGCACGGTTGATAAAATGTGCCTGATCGTACCGTTGATCCTCTTCCAGTAAATGTATAGTGGAAGCTTTTAATTTAGCAAGGTGAGGGGAAAAAGAGTCACTCAAAGGTCATTACTCACATGTCTCCATTGTCTAAAAAGGACAGGTGTGCGTGTCACTAGGTGTGGGAGTGAGGAGAATGGGTACCACAGGCACGAGCTGTTAAACCAGGTTTACTGCAGAATACTGTGGAAAATAAGGAGCAAAGGGGAATTTGAAGCACTGGCTCATGCAGCACAAAGAAAACAAATGGACTGCAATATTCAGAGACACAGACGAACTTCAAAAATATGCCATGAAACACAGCTAGAACAGGCAGGTTACAGTTCTTTCAGAAAGCACAGCTGGGAAATACAGGTTTTACTAAGATACACACAGGCCACACTGGTAAGGCTTTCCCAGGACCAGGGGCCAGCTGAACACCTCACCAACAGGAAACACCCATCCAGTGAGAGCTGATATGGGCTTTGGTGGTTTTGCACATTGAACAATTAAATTCAAATGAAAGATGTAGGCGTGTTTAACCTCCTACCATGAGCCCTGAGAGAAAGCAAGACTGGTTTTAAACATTTCTTCAACCGCAAACTCCTGCACTGAACTCTGCCTTATTGCAAACAACTATCTGCTCTTTATCTGACTAAGGACAGGACAATTAACAGCTTTTAAGATCAGGACACTTAATGGCATGTAAGTTAATGACAAAGGACATGACATATACCAACTTTTATTACACTTTTCTTGTCTTGCCCATTACACACACTAGCTAGGACTTCCCCAGTCACACAATACTGGGAATTGACAATACTGGGAGATTGTCAATTCTGGTATGTGATGGGGAGTGGTAAGGTCATCTTATCCCCACCCAGAGAGAGTGAAACCACATGGACTCACCACACCTTCTCCTAGCAAATGTTCTCTTTTTAGGCTTACTAGGTTATTGGTTTACTATTTTTCCACTTCAGAATGTCAGAAAACAATGCAGACCTCAAAGCTAACTCATAGTGCTGCACATAGATTTATGAAGAGATCAAAATAAGTGTTTAAATGGTCATTATCGTCCACTTTAGATCAATTTAGAACTTTTCTCTGCAATTAGGGGGGATTACAGACATAATTGGGGGCTTGGGTGAAATTTATCACTGGTTTGATCCTTGAATTTTATTAAATGAAGCCGAAAACTATGAGGTTCTTCTGCATCATTTGGCCATTTCTGCTTTTGGATTTAATGTTCCAAACAGGATAGCTGTTATTTCTGGAATATTTCATGGAAGGCTTTGTATATATACAGCCATGGAAAAAAGTAAGTGACCGCATCATTTTCTTTTACTAGTTATTGCTTTTGTAATTTGTGGTGGTGTGTCTGTGTAAAATGTGCATGTCACTAATGTTTTATACACTGCTCACATTAAAGGAACACTTTAAAGAAACACATTAGATACATCAGATCTCAATATGAAGTTGGATATCTATACAAATAACGA
>JBBIGB010289660.1:0-12863 GCA_037577075.1 Alestopetersius hilgendorfi | reverse complement strand
GTGCAAAAAAACATCTCGTTTTGTGTGTGTGTGTGTGTGTGTGTGTGTGTGTGTGTGTGTGTGTGTGTGTGTGTGTTCTGGGGCAAGAATTCTGGCACAACACACTCAGTACACTCTTCCTTATGCCAGCTTGGAAACTGAGTGTGTACCATTTTTTTGGAAAAGGTGCTAAAGAAATGTAAACCCCTATAACTGCAGTTGGTCAGTGCTGACAATATATGCAGTAAACTCATGGTGTCTCATGACCGTTTTTGGTGTCCTATCAATTGTGACAGATGTATTATACCGTCATATCACCCACCCCATCCCAAGGGATATGTGTTTATGCAGTATCCAGTACTCACATGCAGGAATGGTGCAGTCTCTGGTATTGTGGTAGAGCCTGTAGACGTGCTTTTTGCACTTTGGACTGAAGTATAGAGGCCCTGAGGAGAAGCAGAAGAGCAGGTAAGAAATGGACTGAAGTGCAGTAGGCCCCTGTTCCAGCTGAATGTCTTATTTGTTCTGCTTAGTCACCAAAGCTAATCAATGGCTCTGAGATATGAAACATGGTGCCAAAGTGTGAGTCTTAGCAAGATCTCCCTCCTCGCTCTCTTTCTGTAATCTTTCAGTCTTTCTTGTCTATGGCAGGAGAGACCAAGTCCAGTTCTGGTGATCTGCTGCCCTGGAGAGTTTAGTTTCTGTCTGGATTTTTTAAGGAGCTCCTGAGGACCTTCAGTAGCCAGATCAGGTATTTTGCATTAGGGTTAGAATTAAAATCTCCAAGTTGGTAGATCTCACTCTCATTCTGTCTACTGTTGTCTTCCTTTAAACCACTCACTCAGGCTTTCACGTCGTCTCTTCAGCATGAGCTGCAATAGTCTAGTGGTGCTTTCACAAGTGTGAGATTTATACACACTTCTGAATTTAGCATAAATGTATCTATAATCGATAGAGATGTTTGTGTTTTTTGTATTTTGACCAGGAACCAATGCAGAGGAAAAACTTCTGCCAGTTGCTGAGAAAATGCAAAAGTGTTGCAGATTAATTAAACATAAGAAGTGGGCTGCACAACAAAGAACCTGCCTGACTGAACATGGATATCTGTTTATAGGACAGGAATATGGTAGAAAAAACAGTTTCCTGTTTTTTAAAAAAATAATCTCGATATGCTTGAACACCACTTTCTCTAGTAATTATGGTCGAACTTGGCATTAATGCATTTCACTGCAAGAATTTAGAACATGTTCTGTCAGCATTCCTCCAGTGTACAAAGTTGTTTTCTGTGAATTCTATGTATTCATATTTGTATATTGTACACATGACTTTCACACCCTGCAGGAATCTGAATCAACAGGCTGTCAAAATCCTGAAAAATGATTTTAATTGAGAAAACATTTACAGAGTTTAAATCCGCAAGCATTTCATCAAACCTGTCACTACAAACACTTGCTGAAATTATTTAGAATTAAATCAATTATAGCAGCTTAACTACAGCAGCATCCTGTATTACAGTGGAATTTATTTAAACCATTTGATTTAATTATTTAATAGAATTTAAGAGGATTTCATGATCCCATTATTGCAAATTCTTAAGGCATTAAGACGTGGCAATGAGGATTTTTTGGGGATTGTCTATAAACCATCATATTGCTGCTAGTTTATCTACAGCAGAGTGGGAATATTTTTCTACACACGATTTTTGGACCGCCTTTTGTTCCTTTCTTTATAGAGTAAATAGGAAGTCAGTGTGTTTGCATGCACACATGTTAGGGTGGGGGTCCCTTAGAAGGCAACTACATCAGTGGTGTCCAACACTCACCTGTTAAGTGTTTTAAAAATTTCTCCTTCTTTCTGAGGTCCCTGGGGAAGATTTCTGTAAGGAGACAGGAAGAGAGGGTCAGTGGTCAAATTCTAGGCGATGCTGACCTCTAGCAGGGGGCGATGACCCTAAAGCCGATAACACCAGTCCAGTTACTCAACTCCCAACATTCCGGCGTGATTACACTCAGCTTAAGACCAGCAGGTCTGCCTTTAGTCCAGCACCTGAACACATACACCCAATTTCCTTCTGCTCAAAATACCCAAGACCACAAAAAACCCTGCCAATAGAAAGCCTACATCATTTGAAGACAACGTTATTTATAACTGCTTATAAATGGTTTTTTTACAACCTACTTAACAACTGACTGTAAATCATTCTAAACGTTTTTATGAAAATAGTCTTATTGTAAAGTGATCAACTTTATTAGATAAAGTGAATTAGCCTCAGCTTGACCAGCATAATAATAACACACAAGGGTATAAAAAGACTGCAATCTGTTCGTCCTGATTACAGGGATGAACGGAACCGTAGATCTAAAACAAGTGAGAACACTGTAGAATATTGTGAATAATGTTCGAATTAAGGTCATATGCAGAATTAGCATTGATTGGGGAGGTGAAAACTGGAGAAATGTAACCAGACAAAAAATCAATGGATCTGCATCATATATTAGTTGTGCATTATTACATATTATTATATCACTTAATACTTTCTACCTCATTGAAATCTTGAAATATTTAATAAAACATCAGTTGAATAGCAGCTTTTGTATCTATATTCTACATGCGGTTGCTGTTGGAACAAATTCCCATATCTCCTAATTTTATATTTTTCAGGAGGAGGAAGAAACATTTTTAACATATAATGACAGTTAATGTAAAAATATTTAATCCAAAGTCATTTTCAGACCATTTTTGTTTGTCCAGTCATAATTGTGACACTATAAAACACAGTGAAATTATGTAAAAACATACAAAAAAAAGAGAACAAATGTCCAAAAATGGACATACAAGGTTTTGTCTACACAACAATGATATGCAAAAGGAATGCAGCGCTACAGCATTACTGTCCAGACAGAGAGGACTTTTGAACCCCATCTATATGTCCCACAAGTTCTAAAAGTCACCTGTATTCCCAATATGATCCCAGAATCAGCTGAAAATCTGTGCACCGCCAAACAACCAGGTCACATCCAAGTAACATTTTAACAGATTTGTACTTCTTTCTATATTTTTATTAATTATGTCACTCCTTCTCAAGTACTATTGTGAGGATATGAATCAGTCCTTCATGTTTGGTTCGTAATTCTGTATTTTTTTTATTCTTTTTGTGAGCATACTTTGACTTCTTTACTGTCATACGTTCAACTTTTGAGTTTCAGCATTAAATATCATATCGAAAGGATTAAAACAACAGAGTAGCATTTCCTTTATTAAAGAGATCCGGGGAAAGGGCTTTTTTTGTTTGTCATTTTTAATTCAAGAGTTTTTTAGAGTGGATCATCCTTTTAGGTATTTATTTCCACTCTACAGCAGAATGTAACAAAATGTTCAAGGGCACATAATTTAAAGTTGTATGCAAAAGTCAAATGACATGCTTTGTTGATTTAGTCAGTAAAAATAAGTTAAGGCATCCTCCACAGGTAGCAAAAAACTATTTTTTCTACCAAATTAAAAGCACAATTTCTATTCATTTTCTGGGTGTAACAAAACAAGCAAAAAAATATGCCACACATTTTTCCATAAACTTTTTCCCAATGTGTTAAAATAAACCCTAATTGTCCATAAAAATGTACAAAGTGAGTTCTCTGTTGGAAAGGTGTGCTTATATTTACTTTTTAAAGCAATAAAACATGTCAACTTTCGCATACGACTGTATTTTGTACACTTTAAATGTGTTTATATGTGTTTTAATGGAACAAAAACTACTTCAAGTTCACATAAACATTTCTCAAGTCATTTAGAATTAAACCAAATATTTTTTTGTACTTTTGTGTAAATTGCCTCTTTTCTGATTGGCTGCCCTTATTTGTACTTCATTCATAAATGAGTCCAGGCTGGAACACTACTAATAGCAACCAGAATGCTGATGCCTGGCTATTCTACAGATCTGTAGAAAAACGGATATATGCTGTATTCAGTATGTTTTTGTGGGTTTTTTTTTACAAGATTACAGAAAACTGTTGCCTGAAAGATGTCAAAATAATTGTATGAACTAAGTTTAGCTCTATACCCACCCCTCCTTCGATAAGGGCTCTCCCCTCCTTTGATAAGTATATTACAGTCATTATTTTACAGGATAAAGGAAAACTAATAGGAAGCTCCCTTTAATCTGCTTCTGCAAAAAGCAGAGAGGCCTTCAGGAGTGAGGATTCGGTAAGTAAGTAAGTAAAGTGTATTTGTCATATGTGAACACACGACGGCACACAGTGTGAAATTCTTTTCTGCATTTAACCCATTCACCAAGTGAAGCAGCTGGTAGCCAGAAACACAGCGCCCGGAGAGTGTGGGGATGGTACCTTGCTCAACTGTACCTCAGAGGTGCCACTAGCAGTCCTGGGATTCAAACCCACAACCGTCTCATTGCAGGGGCAACTCCCCAACCACTACGCCTCCAACTAGCCATGTGATAGTCATTATTATTAAATAATTATTAAAGCCCATAGTGTATTTACCTTCTCACACTGTGAACTTTACGGTCAGTTTTACAGATTAAACATCCTGTGTGTTTGTATTACTGAACGAAAGTAAACTTAAAAAGAAGAGCTTTATTACTGTTGACTGTCTCCAAATTCCCAGCTGCTTTGATGTTTTGTTTCTTTTTCCCCATTCGGAGATGAGAAATTCTGGGTTATGGGCTCTAGTGAAGGCAGCGTGAGACTGTTTCACACATCGAACTAAGACAAGGTTTTAGCTACAGAAGCGGACCCTTCAGATAAGCTAATGCTAAAACTAGGACTGGACCTCAGTGTTAAGCGCTGAGGTTTTTAGTGAACTTTAATGAAATAACACTAAGACTGACATGAATGCATTCATTTTAACCTTTTAACCTTTACCCACATCGCCAGCAGTGCACCGTCTTCCTCAGTTTACCTGATTTATGAAGACAAACTAACAGATCTTTTAGTAGGGAGGCACCAAAATGATTTTTTTGAGCCAAAACCGAAAATAAGGAAACACTTGGCCGCAAATCAAAACACCGAAAGAAATTATACCAATTTTTTGTAATATTGCGGTTATGGCTGCATTGCAATTGCATAAATTGAGATTCATGGTTCAAAGAATAAATCTGTTACAAAACTATGAAAATATTTATTTAGCATTCAAACAATGCACAATATAAAAGAAAACATTTTGCATGGCCCCACTCAAAAAGCATTATACAATGAAATATTAAATAAAGTATCTTGTATATCTTCTCTCACAAAACTAGTGAATTCAAGTGCATTTTAATATTCTGAACCAAGTCTATGAATGAAGTGCATTCAGAACAAGTGCTTTAAAAACTGTTGAAAGATAGAACAGCATTATCTGTGGGCCTGTTACAAAAAAGTGTATTAAAACAAAGAGTGGCAGCCCCTATATTACCAGTAATCATTGGAAAACGTTCATGCCTTTTCAAAAACGTCCGCCACAGACAGAGTGGGTGTGCTCGAAGGGTCTTGCCTCTTCTGTGCTCCATCCGCATGTTTTGATTTTATATGATAAATTAATCCTGATGTTGAGAAAGTTTGTGGAAGCACCCCTCTCGAAATTTCACATGTGTGTCTTTCTTAGATATCAAAATGCGGCCACACGGCAGACATCTTGACTCTAAACCAATCTGGTGCTTGCAGGTTGCGGTTGTTGATTGCATCATCACCCTTTTAGTCGTGTTAAAAAAAATCTGTGAACAACATTTTTGGCTTTACTATGAAATGAAAACATCATTTTGAATCCAGTATTGCTCACTTTTCACATAATTCAGTCTAATTCACAGTCCCACCAGTAGAATGGGACACTCTGGGGCAGCCACACCTGAGCCCTCGGGGTAAAGTGGTATTTGTGATCCAGTCTTTCCTTAGTCTCAGAAGTAAATTATCTTCTTATATGGAGATTACTAAAGTCTCACCTGTTTCACCAAACACTTTTGCCAGTTGTGACAAGTTTTCTTAGGGAACTTATGGTTTATCTCAAGATCTGATGATATGAGACTAATAAAGACCAGAGCAGAGACTGGGATCCGGGCTGAGATTAGAGGAAGGCTCTTTCTCAGGAACTGAACTTAAGCAGTGGGGAAATGATATTAAACTGAGCTCAGTTATGTCACGGAGAATCAGGCTGAACAAAGATCTTACTTTGAATTTTCCTTGAGTCTGGGTAATGCATTCATGGCTGAATGCAAATAAACCCTCACAGCAATGTCCCAACAGTGTCGGTGAAGGGGCCGGGTAGGGGGCAAACTTCCCTAATAATCCCTCTGATCTGGTCGTTCATAATTGGGTTCATTTTCATAAGCGAGGGGTGTGTATATGGGGGTGGGGGGGGGGGTGCTCTCTTACCGAGCACCTGTTCTCCGCTCTCCGTCTTCAGCGCGTGCCCGTGCGTGCTCTCGCGCTCCGTCTCCGAGCTCGTGGACTGCGTGATCCGCGCGAGCAGGGTGTCTCGACGCCGCGCGCTTTCCTCCACGCTCTCATCTTTCGGCCGGCCGGTCACGCGCTGAGACAGAACGAGCAACGCGAGCGCCACAATGAGAGGAGCTCGGAGCGCGCGCATCTCTGAACGATGACAAGACCACGTGGCGAGGGGGGCTATAAAACCCCTGACTGACCTGCACAGGGAGACACGGAGTCAGAGCACAAAATACATTTAACATTTTAATATTACTTACAATCGATGGGAGAAAGTATTGGGACACCTCTTAACAATTGAGTTCAGGTGGCTCCTTACTTCCAGTGCAGGGCAATCTTGATGCTTCAGCACCATACTTCCAACTTTGTGGACACAGTTTGTGGAAGAACCTTTTTCTATTCCAGCATGACTGTGCCTCAGTACATAAAGCAATCTCCATGAAGACATGGCTGGATGAGTTTGTTGACTGGCCCTCACAGAGCCCTGACCTCAACCCCATCCAACACATTTGGGATAAGCTGGAACAGAGATTGTGATCCAGGCCTTCTCATCCAATATCAGTGTCTGAGCTTATAAGTGTTCTACAGAATGAATGGACACAAATTCAGAAACTCCAAAATCTTGTGGAAAGCCTTCCAAGAAGAGTGGAAGCTGTTACCGCTGTAAAGGGGGGACCAACTCCATAAAAGTCTGTGTATTTGAATGTAATGTCATTTTAGTGTAGTGTCCAGGAGTCCCAATACTTTTGTCCATACAGTGTATGAATAAGAACCTATTAAAGGGCCCATAACTCACATGTTTTCATAATTCAAGACTTCAAGAGTTTTTGAAAACGTTCTAATTCCTAGAACTAAAGTGGCTGTTTTTGGTTACTGTGCTTTTAAGACAGCTATATGTAAATTACATCTGTTCTGATTGGCTGCCTCTGTATTGCACCTTTTTTTCAAAAAGTGGTCCAGGATGATACACTACTTCAACTTGAATGAGCAGAACAGACAAATGTATACAAACACATATACAGTTCAGTACAGTTAATATTTTACATATAACAACAAACGAAATGTCCTTGTTCAATAAGAAGTGCCCTTTAAATTGGACTAAACTGGAGTTATGTATCGTGGATATTTGGCTAATAGGGACTACTTTATTCCAAATTTAGCTACTACAGTGGCTTCCAAACATAAGCACTAAACAGAACGAGCTAAACAGCTTTAAACAGATTCACTATATACATTACACATGTCAGTTTTAACGGGAAATGTAATAAACACTTTGCTAATCTTAATAGGGGCCTCTTTTAGAAACTCTTAATTTAGGCCATTTTCTGGTGCGTTTCTAGTAGATTCGGGCTAAAGGAGTGACTGGAAATAGTGTAAATTGGATCACTCCATTACCAAAGTCATTTTTAGTGGGAAATGAAATGAAAGGAAATCATCATTCTGATTCCCATGTGACCTTTAACACACTGACCCATATGGGCTGAATCCACTCTGGCAGTAATGCTGAATGCTTGCCTCCGCATAGCTGATTCACGTGACCAAGTGTTCAAACACACTGTGTGTGTGAAGCTGGCAAAAATAATGGCTTTAACAAAGCCGACACAATTGGCTAGTGCATGAAAATATCTCCTTTTAAAGATTTTAGGAACTGCGTAAGACATTTGTGTAGTTTTATGGACCCAAAACAGTCATAATTACTTTCTGCATGACCATTTTACAACCTCTCATCGTCTCTCAGAATTAAACTGGCCATTTCATCAATGTTCCTTTAAAACTGATTTAAGTAAATATATGTGGCTACCCTTCAGTGAGCCTCCTCCAAACAACAGCGGAGACTAAACCACTGTTTATCACTTTGACACAAGTGGGCGGGACTAATCTGCTATAGGCTAAAAGATACATGCAAATACATTGGTTCCTGTGACATCACAAAAACAATTATTTCAAAACGTCTCTTTTAGCAGCATGCTTCCACATGTGGACCATATGGGCTGGTTAGTGAATGGCACTGTTTCAGACTTGTTTATAGTTCGCACCATTTCATAAGAGTAAGAAACATTTATTTTTCCATTCTATGGGCCCTTTAAGTAGCAAGTCAGAATGTTTAGCTGTTTAGTTACAGATCATTAGGTAACAAGAGACACTCTTGTTTATTCCAGCTTAAATTGCTGCTCAGCGCAGAGCAGAAGGAAACACATATAATAGGTTCAAAAGTAACTTCTAGTGGGAAATTGAATAAATGCACGCCACTGTCATCAATGCCATGTATTACACACAGCTTGTCTGAACACACACATCGTGACTGCAGGCACGTCACCAAACATTTAGAACATGGATCTGATACAAGGTATGGGCTATAGACTCTATGGGCTAGACATCAGAAGACAATGTGGGATCAACGGCATTTTCATTGACAAACAGAGAGAAAATTTCATCTTGTAAGCAATCTAGCCTGAAATAGTTCACCCTCACATGCAGTGACATGTACGCTAGGGTAGGGCAGTGCTTGAGTAGTTTGAGTGAAATGCAATGGAAAAATAGCCCATTTTAAAGTTTAGCAAAGTTTCCAAATAACTTTCCAAATAAAAGTGCCCAAGCAGTGTTAATTGACTGTCCTTGAAGGAGAACTCACCCATTTTTCAAAACTTCTGCATAATCAGATAATCAAGAAATGTCATTTTGAGTGACTTGGGGTGAAACCCTCTGTTCTAGAGCAGCTTATAGAGTCAGAATTGTTTAGAGTGTTAGTGAATAGAACCAGACGTCTGAAGCCTTAAACGCTCCGTGAAAGAAAGTTATTTCTCTAAATGACTAGACTGATGGCTGAGACATTGTTTTAGGACAGTTTTGTAAAGGTTTTAAAGGTTTAAAAATAAAACACATTCATGGCAGTAGGTGAAGGATGTTTTGCATTAAAATTGTCCCCAGTAAAAACTTTTTGTTCAGATTTGCCACTATTTTACCATCTTTAACATCCGTTATAAAACTCAGGCACGTGTAGCTTCACCACTACTTTAAAGACTCTACAGTGAACCATTTCACATCCAAGCCTCCTGAATAACTAAAACTTCTGCTTTGACGCTCAGCCTTGTAGGCACAGGTGTTCCAGGTAAAACAATGGGAATTTATTTTTACAAAATGACCCAACAACCACTGAAACTGGAATACAGAACGGTTTTACATCCTTTTTACCTGGTCCATGTCTCCTTAAGGGTAACAGTAATAACAATAATAATAAGCACGTGCAGTAAGTAACTCACCAAAGCTGCGTTGGTTTATTATTCCAGGAAAGTTTCAATCCCCAAACGCTTTGGATTCCCTTGAAAAGTAAAAAGCGGTTCTAAAAGTGTCCGGCGGGCGAGCGCTCAGAGCCGGGGGTCCGGAGCTCGTCTATCCAATTCAACCAGGAGGCGCGTGCGGCGCGGGCGCTCGAGAGTTTAACTCCCTCCTTCTGTCTCCCGCGCTTTTTTATCGTCCCACGCAGGAACGATGATGATGGTGATGATGATGGTGATGATGATGAAGGTGATGCTGATGACGGTCCCTCTCGGGTCTAGTCTACATGGCGCGAGGCTTTAATTAGAAACACATTAAACGCGTGGACATCTTTACATTCCCGTCTAGCGCGCGCCATGTAGACTAGGGGGTCTGCCCCTCTCCCCTCCTTCAGCACACACACACACACACACACACACACACACACACACACACACACACATACACACAAACACTTGATTCTTCTTCTCGTCTGCGTGTGTGTGTGTGTGTGTGTGTGTGTGTGTGTGTGTGTGTGTGTGTGTGCCGGGAACAGTGCGGACTGGAACTCGTGGAGAGTTTTGCAGAGTGTCCTTCTCCGGTCTCCAGAGGACGCGCGGCTCCGAGCGGTGACTGGAAGCTCCTGCTGCTGCAGCTGATGCAATTAACGGCGAGGAGCAACTCACACACGCGAGCCAAACACTCGGGGAAGCGGAGAACACACACTCGGAGTGTAAACCCCCGCGGCACCCGGAGAGAGTGAGGCGGACTAAGTCTCTCTTTTGCCTCTTCTCTCAGCCGACCTGCTGGCTCCAGGCCCACTCTACCGACTCCGGCTCAGCCAGACCATGCGGGACCCCCGTGGGAACCCGCACCCTCCAGGAGTTTACTGGGCTTTCTGTGGTCACCTGCAAGCGCTCTTAGGTGCTCAGTGCAGCATTCCAGCATGGGCTCGATGAGTGGGGCGGCACCTTTATTTGGTGTTTGGGATAAATACAAATCAGGATTTTTTGTATGAAATTTTGTTGAATTAAAATTTTATAACACATATAAAACAATTTAAAAAAGTATTTTAACAGTAACTTACAGCAAAGGTTAGGGCAATTTCTGTTTGTACCAGAGGAGGGCGACCAAATTACAGACCTGTGTGTGTGTGTGTGTGTGTGTGTGTGTGTGTGTGTGTGCATGTATGTGTGTTCTTATGTATATATAATATATATGAGTGTATACACATACACACACGTACACATTATTGATAAACACAGCTATTTTTTGTATTAACAAAAAACATTTTGCAGTAATGGCAGAACAAGTTAGATCAGTTCATGTTTGGGTCAGAGGAGGGCAACAATGTATCCTGCATACTGGAATGAAACACATAAAACACACATTTTTATGGCATTTTAAAATCAAACGTCAGTGCCTTGATCTTTTTAACGTGTCTGTCTGAACAAAATGTACTGCATTTCCGGACCACTAACCCAGCTTTTGGAACACAGTTCTTAACAATTTTCGACATGGATCAATAAGACGATAAGTGCTTGCAGCCCTACAGGAAAGACACTGCATAATTTTGTCGGTCTGTGGCTTTGTTTGTTGTTCAAGGTAATAAAGTCATGTGTGAAAAAAAACCCACCAAATCAAACACAGTTGTAGTGGTAATAATAGTCAGCTGCTGAAAAAAAGCATCCAACTGCGCTTTACTACCTGAGCGAGGTTGGCAACATGCGCATCAAATTTTTTAAAGACCTCTAAAATGGTTCCCTCTGCTGATTCTAGACTTTAGAATGGGCTTGTGCAATTATGCTAATGCGTAATGCTAATTATGCCACTAAACCATCTGTCTGGTATACAATTAGAGACTCTGATGAATCAAAGCAAAGTTGTACCCACAAATTATGAAATAAAAAAAAGACTTTTACATTCACGGCATTACACTGCTTTGCCCACCTTGCCGATCTTTTAGTGTTGTGGATCCTGTGGACGCCTCATTGCCATAGACAGAATTACTGCCAGGGTGATGGTGTAGCAACTGTTGTATTCTAAAAGTGTTTCGAATGCACTACAGTGTAAGTCTTGGCATATTAGAATTACAATTTGTTTTGGCTTCAGCTACAAAGTTTAGAGGGTGAAAAACATGCTGCTCTTTCTAAAGATTTGCTTTGCACAGTTCTCTTTACTGTTTTAAAAAAAGCCAAAAAGCCATTACATGGTGGATTGCATGGCAAATAAAAAATCTGGATTCCAAGAGGCAAAACAGAGCCAAAAAGACACTGTAACTATCTTAAAACTAGAGATAGGAAGCCTCCCCAGCCAGTGGGGCTTTATAGGATCCCAATATTCTATATGTCAATATGTCTAGCAGACTTTTAGTGTCAGGCGTGTGTGAAGGTGTGTAGATGTATGATGGTGTGTGTGTGTGAAGGTGTGTGACGGTGTGTAGATGTATGATGGTGTGTATGAAGGTGTGTAGATGTATGTTGCTGTGTGTGAAGGTGTGTGTGATGGTGTAGATGTATGTTGGTGTGTGTGAAGTCTATTCAATAATGTTAATGACATGGTACAACTATAAACACATCCATAAACAGTTGTGCTGCTTGTTTGACCATTTGGTCCTGCTTCGTTATTAAAGAACATATACACTGCCCTCCATAATTATTGTCACCCCTGGTTAGGATGTGTTAAAAGTAGGGCTGTAAAGCGATTAATTAAAATTAACTAGTTAATCGCAAATCTGGAAAAAATTAATCACGATTAATCGCAATTCTATGTCAACCTGATATATAATATATAATGAACACACTAAGTCATCAATTTAATAAAGAAGGCTTTGTTTAATTTTTTCCCAAATCTGTCACAATTGTAAAAGCTGTGAGATAAAAACAAAACTTACTTTTGAATATAAAATGCATAACACCTTCAAATGCATAACAAATTTTAAACATGCAGTTGTACAGCTGCTTCTTAAGAAACCTGGGCTAGATGCTAATGTTTTTGAAAATTTTAGACCTTTTTATCTAAAGTCTTGGAGAAAATAGTTTATAACCAGATAATTTCATACCTCAATGCGCACAACATCCATGAGATTTTTCAGTCGGGTTTTAAAGCAATGCACAGTACGGAATCAGCACTTTTAAGAGTTTTTAATGATATGCTTTTATCATGTGATTCCGGTGACAGTGTGGTTCTTATTCT
>JBBIGB010289619.1:0-10229 GCA_037577075.1 Alestopetersius hilgendorfi | reverse complement strand
GTGTTTCCCTTCCGCACACAAATCAATGGCTAGAAAGGAAACATAGACACAATCATATGCATTAATGAATTACTTCTTATCAAGCTCTTTAAAGAGGAGCTCCACCAGTTGTTGAAAAAATATCTGCATGACTTAATGCTTATAAAAGCTCCCTCACATGAAATGGTTATGGTTGTCCCACCTAATTGATTTAGATTCATAATTTGATCATCACTAAATTTTGATATAAACACTCATGTGGAGCTTCATTGAGGGTCAATTTGTGTTGGAGACAGGACACCTAGTTCCATTCACCCCTGAAACCTGAGATGTGAAGTTTCTGACAGTGAAACACTCCAAACACACTCTAGATGGCTTTGTTTCCAGTTCAAGCCATGTTTTGTCCAGATATTTTGATAACTCAATGGAATTCTCATTAAAAATAACCTATCCTGTGCTGCCTGACATAAGAAATACATACCTGTGCAGGTCTTGCCATCCTCATTGAGGGTGTACCCTGGAAGGCAGAGACACTGATAGGAGCCAGGTGAGCTCTCACAGATGTGATCACAACCATGATCAGACTCAATGCAGAGGTCAATTTCTGCAACACAAAAACAGAGCATATTTCGTCATGGACCGGTTTAATATCAGAAACTATTTTCACGGCCTGGCCTTTAAGGAGTGGCAGATAAATATACGTATACGTATGTATACAAATAAATGATACGCATAAAATGGGGATAAATATAATAATGGGGTATCTTTAAAATATAATAATAAACATAAATCCAATGTGTACTCACAGCTTTATTAACAGCTTTATTAATTATTTTTTTATTAATCTGTGCAGCCTGCAGACCGGTACCACATGACCCACGGCACAGTACCGGTCCGCGGCCCAGGGGTTGGGTGCCAATGCAGTATTGAACTTTTTAGTTTCTGTATACAAGTGCAGGGATCATCAGTTGCAGTGCTGGAAGCATTTAGTGATTTCTCCACACTTACTCCAATAAGTTGAAGCAAGGAAATCACTACACTGTTCTGGGCTCTGGACTTCCAGGATTGAAAGTGATGGCCACTGAGTGACAGAAACTTGTCCCGAGTTTGGCTGCATAAACATGTATAAACAATTGGCCCAGAATTCTAATAGTCTAGATTTGTTCAGAGTTGCCAAAGACTGAGGAAAGCAGACTTACTGCAAAGTTTGTCTTGGAACTGGAGCCCAAACTGATGAATGAGATCGAAGCTCTCCACCAAAAACACGTGATCTTCAAAGGGTGCCGATGCCATGGCTCTCAGGGATGTCATGTCTGCTCTGGCCACACCCACAGCATAGATCTCAATGCCAGACTCTCTGGCAGCGGCTGCCACTTCAGCTACGCGATCCTGAGGCCGTCCATCAGTCACGATGATCGCCACGTGAGGGACGTTGGGACGGGCACCTTCTGTAGTGGAGAAGGCCACGTTCATGGCATAACGGATAGCCAGACCAGTCATTGTTCCTTGTGCCAGTGGAATGATCTCATTGATAGCTTTGACCATCTGCTGATGTGTGGTGAAGTCTTTGAGAGAAAAGACATTCTGGACTTGGCTGGAGTATTGAACAACTCCAACACGGGTTTTATCACGGCCAATGTCCAGCTCATGGATGATGTCGATCATGAACTTGCGCATCGTCTCGAACTCATGTGGACGAACACTGCGTGAGCCGTCAATGATGAAAACAAGGTCGACTGGGCCAGATTTACACTTCTGATCTCCAGCTGTACAGGTGGGAGAAAGAGAGCTGATGAAAATTGTGCAAACTACAGTAAAACTAAAGAAAATAAGATCCTCTGAGAAGTAATTTTGTCAGGTCTCTGAAGTGCCACTCTCAAGTATCTGAGTCAGTCTCAATCAGTATCAAATCTCTGAGGTGAGTCTGAGTCAGTTGTTGAATCTCTGAGTCTCACCTCATTGGGGTGTAAGTGTCTTCAAGTCTTATAGTTCTGAGTCTGAGTCAGGTTCCTGATGTGCAGCTCTGAGTCAGTTTCAAGTTCAACCTTGAGTTTCAGATGTGTGAGTCCAAGAAAACCAAACCAAGTCAAGTAAAGTGTAAGTCTGAGTCAAATTTTGAGTCTCTGAGGTGCAAGTCTACAGTAAGTCAGGTTTTGAGACTCCGAGGTGTGAGGTGTGACTCCAGTTTGAGTCTTGTGTTTCAGGTGTGTGAGTCTGAGTCATGTCTCGAGTCTCTAAAGTGTGAGTGCAGTTCACGTTCTGAGGTGCTATTCCAAATTGGTTCTTGCAATTGTGAAGCATGAGTCAATGCTAAAACACGGGTTAATGATTCCACTCCCTTGAGTCTGAGTCACCTTCAAAGAGTAAAAGTTAGTCTCCAATATGTAAGTCTCTAATATCTGAAGTGCAATTCCAAATCCAAAATCCAATTTGAGGTGCAATTTGAGTCCATTATAAAATCTAATTAACTTTAGTTGGCTCACAGCTGGTGGTTTGGGGGTTAGGGAGTTGGCCCTGCAATCAGTAGTTCATGGGTTTGAATCCCAATACTGCTTGTGGTGCGCTGTGTTCCTGGCTGCCCGCTGCTTCACTTCATGAATGGGTTAAATGCAGAGACAATTTTGTGCTGTTTACAGATTAGTTATCAGAAATTAAACCTGCCATTTTATTTATACAGAACGCACTGTAAACTGTATGCCTTTAGTTATGGCCTTCTGTCTCAAACGGCCCTGACTGTATACTTTAAGCACCTGACAGTAATAAAAAGGCAGTAATTTTCTCTGTGTTCCTTATAATTTCACGTTTATATAACTAGCAACTATCTACTATTAAAAAACACATTATATCTGATCTTTAGTTTAGAGGACATCTGACAGCTTTAGTGTATTAGCCATTGCACTAGCACCAGTTCATTTAAGTGCCACATTTATTGCATGCAGGATTTTGGTGATGTTTGTTAAGAGACTGAAGTTGCGAGAGGTTTTATTTATTTTGTCAACTTGTGTCCATGATTTTTCTAGTCTAGTCTAAAGTCCAAGTTGGGTTGCGAGTCAATTAAAGTCCAAGTCAGTCAACAAGTCATGTTCCCAACTCTGGAAGACAAACCTGCACACATTTTATCCCAGTTCATTTGTTTTTGTTGAGGTTATTCCTCATTGACTATGGCTGTGGATACCAGAATATCATTTGTGCAGTTTCTCAAGTACTGTCTTGATTGTGAGTCTGCAGTAGACTGACCTTTTGGCCTCGCCTCCATGATGGCCACTAAAGCCAGCAGCACACCGGCACTCACAAACAACCGTCTCATTCTGGGCACTTGGTACTGGCCTCAGGCTCGTGGTGTAATCAATCTGGCCTTGAGCCTGGGAGAGAGAAAAAGAAAGCAAGAATTCTAGGTCAAGGTGCAAAGCATATATTTTAGCAAAAGCCACTCATTCCAACCTGGTCTTGCCATAAAATGACAGCAGCAAACAGATGGCCCACAGCAGCAGCCACAGCCGTCGTTACAACCAGATGCTGTTACCGGAGAGGAATTATTCAACTCCTGAATTGCTTACATGACAGCAGTGTGCTAGTTCAAACACTGCCCTGGGTAATTGTAGGAAAATAACAATGTCTGGGACGTTCAGGTTGTAAAAGTCTTGTTGCCAATAACATCAGTGTTCACAAGCAAGCTCCTATCTTCAAAGAGTCTGGGAAGGGTTATCGGTATTTGTGGAAAAATGAAGAGCTCTAACAGTGGTGTGAGTAAATGGTTGGCATAGACTTCTAGGTCTGAATGCCCCAGTGTGGAGGGAGTGACTGCAGGGACATACAAGGCTAAAGTAGAGCTCTGGTGATATACCTCATCACCAGACCAGACACAGTAGAAGCAAGCAAGTGTGACGTGCACCTTTAAACTTATCAAACAATCTGCTTCGTGGGACCTCTTTGCTGTCCCTTTCATGCTTTTTTCCCCCAACACACTCACAGAGAGCTTAATAATAAGCTGAAAAGCTGGAGGTGAGTTAAAAGTAAAAAGCTGTCTGTAAAAAATAGCAGCTAGGCAATAAACAAACAAATTGCTAAATAAATAAATAACATAACAAAAATACCAGGGTTGACAAAGCTACAAGGGAAATGATGCGAAATTGTTGATTGGAGTCAGTTAAAAATCAGTTTAAAAAAATTACACAACTATTTTACTTCTCAAAACTATTTTAAACCATGTCTCAGAAGTCAGGATGTGTATTCATAACCATTTTGTGTAATAAAGATTTGTGTAAAATAGAGGTTCCATTCACCACCACTGTGGACGATTCTGACTCTAAAACTTTCTCCAGAATGCAGCATTAAAACAATCTGAATTGCTCTATTTACATCAAAACTATTTGACTGTGCAGGAATATAAAAAAACCTCTGAATGTAGTACTACATGCTGAAGCCCAGCTGCATGCACTGAAGGCTACTCTGATATAATCCACTATTGTAGTCCTTCTCTTTCAAATACAGCTTTTGAAAAGTGATACAGTAATCCCCTAGTTTTATGCGGATCAGGAGTCGCAGATTCAGTCACACACTGATTTTTTTTAGAACCGAACTCATAGTTTTACATGGAAATCCCCACAATAATGCGAAAACAGCAAATATCCTCCGCCTTTTTGTGGCAATATGTATAATTTTTCTGGGTGTTTTCACACAAGGGGACCCGTTCATCTAGTCGCGTCCCAATACTTTTGTCCTATGACATTCCAGGTTGCATATCTTTGTGGGGAAAGCACTTAGGCACTTTAAACTTTACATTTTTTTTAAGGGTAATGCATTAAACTCAGTAAAATGTTCTGGGAGCATATTTGGGGGAATATTTAGGGTTTATACGATTTTTAGACTTTTTTTTTTTTTTTTACCAAAACACAACACCACGGTTTGTCACTAATCGCAGGTGCTCTTGGAACTTAACCCCCACGAAAAGTGGGGGATTACTGTACTTCGTTTTTAGTTCATATACATGCTGTTTGTGACATCATACCTTAACGTTTAGTCAAAGTCAAAGTCAAAGTCAAAGTCAACTTTAATGTCAAATCTGCCATACGTACCAGACATACAGAGAATTGAAATTACGTTACTCTCAGACCCCAGTGCACACATGTAACATTACATTCAAAAAAAACATCTACAAAAAATATCTATAGAGAAGGTGCAATTTTAAGGGAATTTGACTATAAACTAGCTCTGTAGCAAAATAAATAAAACCGAATTGAATTGAATTAAAAAGACCTGTGAGCACCTTGTTTGTCATTCAAATAGGGAGCCATTTATTAAGCTAATTTATCAAGAACATACATTTAATTAATTTTTTAATGTATGTAATTATGCCAAACCTATATCATTCACAGAAACAAATCTGCCTTTCTACTGTATGTACAGTGTGCAGTGGTTAAAGGGAGGTTATGCAACTCATATTCTGGTTCAGAGGGGTGACCACTGTTTGCTTGGTGGTCCCTTTGGACTTCCATTGAAATTCTGCACAGTGTCCGTTTCAGCAGCAACCAGCCAGTCACCAGACGTCACTCCCCTGTGTCTCCCTGATACAAAGAGCCTCTCTGTGTGTGCTCCATGTCAAGATAAGTAGCCCCAGGCTGAGAAGGAGCTGAAGAACACACATGCTTTATGTAAAATACCACACAGATTCAGCTCAATTTGCATTTGATATTAAATATTTAGATGGAAAGAATGCACTGCTGCCAAAATGTCATGAACTCTACTGGACAAATGGAATGTGTTTATATGTCGAGTATTACTACAATTGTCCATTTTTATCCCTGTAAGAAATACAACTGGATGTTGCCCTTGAATGTTTTAGCACGCCTCTCTAAATAAATACCTCTGGCACAGATTAGGAAGGAATAGGTAAACATCCGAGCTCAGCACTTTTCAGGACGTACCTGTTGTAATGAGTGCTCTGACTGATTACATGTCTTTTTCAATGGTATCAAATCAGGTTTTTGTCTTTTCTCTACTGAGTTTGTGAAGTCTTGTTTCCTAATTAGGTTTGTCTGCTTGTATTTTGGTTGATTTGTGTTCTAAATTGGTCCAGTTCATCACATCATACCTGAAAAGTTTGCGGACACTAATCTATGGGTCACCAAGAAAAGAAAAGATAACTCACAGCTACCGTCCAGACAGTTTTATAGCTGTGCTGCCAAGTGTTTTCTGTTATAAACATTATATCCATGGGATTCTTTATTTCTGTTTTTATTGTTTATTTTTAAATATTATAATCTCTGAGGTTTCGAAATATACTTCTAAACATACATATGTTTAAAAATGCAATTCTGATTGTTCCAAGACCTTTAGATCAGATATTATATGAGTCCACAATCTAATTATAATGGGTTCAACCAGCATCAGCGTTTTTAAACAAGACCCTTATTAGCTCACCGGAACCAGTATTCAATTTTTCAGGCTTCTGATTGGCCGACACATCTCTTATTTCGGGATTACTGATTTTCTGTTTCTCCTAAACCCCCTTTAAGAAAGAAGTTCTGCTGTCATCGATTTTCAGTTTCTTCTCTTTAACAACCTTATGGATCAAAACTGTCTGACTTTGGGAGTCGAGACTTAAATTTGATCACTGAGACAAATTTCAGATGTTGTTCAGACTCATTTATTTAAAAAAAACAAGTTTTCTTCTGAATCTTCTGGTTCATCTGAAGATCTGATGATCTGAGACAAATAAAGATCAGAGCAGTGAGAGAAAATAAATGCCATTTTAAGATCTTAAACTGGGATTGTGCTGAGATTATAGGAAGCTCTTTCTCAGGAGCTGAACTTAAGAAGTTTAAGAGAAAATGGTCAGAATGGGCCGTTGAGTTATAGACAAAGAAGAGATACTTATTTTGAATTGTCCTTTCTTCTGGGTCATCCTCTGTTGACAGCATTTTTTGAATTTTCATTAGTGACAGAAATATTTAAAATAGTGTCTGTGTGGACCAAAAAACCCCCAAACAAATCTGAAAACTGTTGTGTACATTTGAACCTTAAGGCTGTCTCAATTGATCTCAAGGGGTCAGAGATTCATTTCACTTTCACTAGAGAAAAGACAATCCAAAGGAATGAATTAAATCAATTATAGCCCAGTCCCTAATGACAGTTCCTCCTACAAACACTGTTCAAGAAGTGTTTGAGGAACATCACAAAGATTCCAAGGTGCTTCCAGTTTCTCCAGATGTCAGTCTGAACATGTTTCTGTGAGACGTACTGAACAAAATATTCTGGTCCATGGAGGCTCCACCTCAGAGCTTACAGGACTTAAAGGATCTGATAGTGCAGAACCACAACCCTTCAGAGGTCTTGTGGAGTCGGTGTGAAGGTCAGAGCTACCAACACAATATTAGACAGTCAATATAACTGGTGTAAAACAGTCTAGAACCAGTGTTTACCGTCAGAACTGAGAGTGTATCAGTAAACTCTGATTTCAGTAAATATTACGGGTCTAGAACCGGTGCTCTCCTACACGCTTGCCATTTGCTGCTCTCCAGAGCCCCTCCCTCTGTGGTTTTTCCCCACCCACTTGTGGGCGGAGACTATCCTGAAAGTGCCCCGGGTTCAGACATCTTGTGTTTTTCATTTTTTTCCCTAAAACCTAATATAAAAGATATTACTTCATTTTTGTTCTTTATGTTCATTTGTGTGTGGCGCCATTTTTAAACCCCATTGGTGGATTTTATTATTACATGTTTATTACAGTAACAAGAAAAGCTCAGCATGACGTCTGACACCTCGTGCACCAACAGATCGAGAAAACAAATTCTCTACTTGGAGCAAACCCAAATATGGCATAATCTTTATATTCTGGGCATCCTTTTCATTTATTTAAAGAGTTATAGATGCCAAATTCAATAAATAAAATGTAACTGTACACTGTAATGTGTAGAAGTATGTTCTCTGTAGGTGATATAAAAGAATATTATAGGCCATTTTGACCCATTTTCTGTTAGTCTATTTGTCATGAAATAATATAGACAGTAGCAAATACAATTAAAAACAAAAATGGGAGATTCAGGGCTTTAAGTCTGTTTCAATAAATTTAGCAGATGGTCTGTGGTGGGCTAAAACAGACACATACGAGCTGTAAATCATGCTCAGAGTGTGTATTGTTAAAACAGGTTCTCCATTCAGAAACAGTTGCACACGTGCTCTAAAAAACACGGGAACTGCCCACAGCTTCCCACATAGAACATGCAGATAAAGAACTAAACAGCACATGTTTTCTGACAGGCTGAGAGAAATGGACCCAGACACTCTGCACTCTTCCTTTGGGAATGGCAGCCATAATGCAATTTCCATTTCAGACCAGCTCCTCTCTAACAAACCAGACACTTCCTTGCAGAGATGTTTACTTATTATTGTGTCTTAAAGAGGGATACCACTGACGCTTTCAAAATTTCTGCACTCATAATGCAGTGGTTGAGATGTAAACAAAGTCATTCAGAGTGGCTTTGGTGTGAAATGGGTTATTGCTGATACTCAGGTTTCTATACGGAGGTGGTCAATGGAACTCGACATCACATCTAACTCAAATGTAGCATTTTATTTTCTGTCAACCCCCAGTGAAGCTCCATGTGTCTCTGAGAGTGAAGTTGATTATAGTAAAATATTGAATCAGAATCAGTTCTCTATGGGGACTATTTTGACTCACAGTGCCCGGCATGTATCACTCCACCACGAATGGGTTTAGTTTTAGGACCAAATCTTCTCAGAGCTCTGGTAGAACAACATCTAAGGTGTCAGGCAGCAGAACCAGAAACATTTAATGGAATAACTTTCTGTAAGGGAGCTTCTATTCTACACGACTGTGAACAGTTCTGGAGCATTTCACCCCAAACCGACTCCAAATGGCTTTGGTTGCATCTAAACTATTTAATTATGCAGGCAAATCACAGGAATTCCCCTTTAACTACATACAATACAAGTATATTTTATGATGCACATCCTACAATGAAAAATAAGCATCAAACATTACATTTACATATCACAGCTGTAGGTGAATGTACTGTTGGGAGTCTTGCCCAAGGACTGGTGTAAGGTGTTGCGTTCTCTAGGGTAGAAATCGAATTAGTCATGTACCAAAACAACACTGTTATAGAAATGAAGGAGTGACAAGAAACTCAAAGTGAAGCGCATTCATTCTTCATTACTATTTGGACCTTAGTCCCTCTGTTTATCTGTATCAGGTATTGTTTGCGAAACTAAGGGAGGGGGGCAGGCGTGAGAACCGAACACCTGAGTACAGGTCGCTATCTCCAAAAACAAATGTACACAAGGGTTAACACACACTGCGAGGAGTTTAATAGCAATGCCAAAGCCCAGCAGGTGATGAACAAAGTGGCAGCAGACGCCTGGCTGAAGCGCAGTCTACATGCTGGAGGTCGTTTAGAGGAGCAGAAGAAGGCGGAATGAGCTGAGGGAGAGCGTGCAGTGGAGTATGAAGCAGGGAGCAGATGCAAGGTGAAGCAAGAGCCAAACTTCTGACAGACATGCAAGAGCAAAGGAAAGCTGAGAGAGAAAATGGTGAGTGACCACATTCCTCAGAAAGTAAAGCAAGGTTCCCACAGCAGAAGCACTGAGAGGAGCTGACATGACAAAATCGCTTCTAATAATTAAGAACTGGGGTATTTAGGTATTTGGAAATGGGGCCTAATTTAGCTATCAAACTCATTAACAATTAAAAGGATTAGTCAAGCCAATAAAATTACAACCATATTCCCAGTTAGTCACTTTGGATTGTGTGGTTTATTGTAAATAATCTAATCAGGCTGTATTCCGACCCTATAGATATCCTAGTATATCCTACCCCTCAAAAGGAGCCATGACAAAGGCTGTTTAAAAGCTCTATTTGAAGAAGCTACCACAACATGCAAACGTGTCTTAATCATGATGGGATCATAATGGTGTTGACAGACAATTGGTGACAGACAATTGCAAGTACTGGAATCAGACTAATAGTTAGATGTGACCATAATTTATACCAATATCTGATGAAGCATTTATAGTATTCCAGAGTAGAAGGAAATTTCACACCTTAAAACCCAGTAATATTGTCTCTGTAACTAATGACTGTAAGACTGTCTCTGTAACTAATGACTGTAAGACTGTCTCTGTAACCAATGACTATAAGACGGTCTCTGTAACTAATGACTGTAAGACTGTCTCTGTAACTAATGACTGTAAACTGTCTCTGTAACTAATGACTGTAAGACTGTCTCTGT
>JBBIGB010289597.1:0-12879 GCA_037577075.1 Alestopetersius hilgendorfi | reverse complement strand
TCACATTGATGATTTTATGATTAATAACCAAAAAGCCTTAATTATTTTCTAAATTCTGAATGTCACACCAAATGACACGGTGTCACACCATATGATGAATCACACCACACAACAATCTGTATCCAAAAATCTGTTTTAGCTGCATTTAACATACAACCAAACTGAGTTTGACAAGTGACTGGAATCAATGTTTCAGTTAAAGCAAAAGCACTTTTTTTTTTAAAACAGTGAGTGCTACTTAAAGTAGCAAAAAAATCATGTTTTTAACATTAGTTAATCCACTTACTGTATTCATTCAGTGTTGCAATTTTTATTTTAATCTGCTGAATATTAACACCATGAATTCTAATAATCTTAAGTAAATCATTGAACATTTTTTTACTGAATGCATAAATTCATTTCAAAATGAGGATGAGTAAAACAATGACTTGCCATTTCTCGCTATCTGCCTCAAACTCAAAAATAAATAAATAAAGGGAAACATTTGAATGACAAAATGCTATAGTTTATCATGGATTCATCTTGAAAATGGGAAAGTATGGAAGTAGGGATTCCCAAAATTACGTTGGTGTAAAGATATTAAATGTGTGAATAATATATTATCAAAATGTGTTAAAAGGACAAAATATTCAATAAATGTATTATTAGCTATGAAATTTGTATCTAAGAGCATTATTTATGTATTTAAAAGCAGTTCATATCATATAGTGTGACAAAATAGTCATATGGTGTGACAAGAAAACCCTGTCACACCTTATGATGTTGTGTCACACCATATGAGGTTTAGCATGAGATTAAGCAATGTGCTTTTATGCTAACATCCTAAAACCATGCTAACTACAATATGACAATATACTTTTCAAGATAATATTGATTGAAAAGTTATTTCATTTGGGAATTTTTGTGTAAAAAGTGTCACACCAAAAGGGAACTGAAGCAGGAGTGCTGGATAAACTTGATTTATCATGAAGAGAGATAACTCCCTTTGTAACTTTCAGTGTCCCTCTGAGGTGCTGTTCTTCTTCCTGAAAGAAGGAGGAGCCCCACTCCCCAAAGGTCTCCAAACAATTTAATTTAATTTAATCCCATTTAAAAAAGGGAATATGGTGTCACACCATATGATATCCATTTTTGGGACAAAATGTTTTACATTTACGGCATTTATCAGACGCTTTTATCCAAAGCGACTTCCAATCCCTAATTACAGGGGACAGTCTCCCTGGAGCAACTTGGTGTTAAGGGTCTTGCTCAGGAACCCATGGTGTGCTGGGGGTAGGATTCGAACCCATGACCTCTTGGTTTAGATTCAAGTATCCTACACACTGCGCCACCACCACCCCTAGTTTTAGTTAAGGGTGGCTTCAAAATATTATGCCTGAACTTTTAGCTAAGCAGACTCACAAGTAGACATCTGGGTTATCAATATATGATTGAATAAACAGAAAATTTATTCATTGTCATGTTTTTTTTTTTTGTGAAATGCGCTTGGGACATGAGCTTTTTCTAGTTTGGCCCTAAATTGTGAACCAATGGAAGATTTATCCCATGAATACTCTATATGTTAATATAAAACAGCACTTTCTGAACAATATCACCACAGTTTTGACATATTTTTATATTAATTTCTTATCTTTGACACATTGGACCAAAAAAAGGCCATGTCATGTCAACCGTCCAACTACAGTTGGCTAACATTAAATCTAGGTTAGTTTAATATATAAAGGTTCTGCAAGAATGGGAAATGAAATTTTTAAATGACAGTCTTGTTTAAAACACATCTTGACATAAAAAAATGATTTCTAAATAACATGATTAAATTCATTCCATGGGTCCAAAATTCAATTATTCATGTCCCTGTGGTTTCAATGCTGAGATAAAAGCTCATTTAATTACAATATGACATTATTTCAAATTATATAATAAATATATTTTATTTTGAATCTAAATGACCTGAATGATCTTTTGAATCTTCTGTCCCACACTTCTGAGTCCTCGCCGCAGCTCTCAACAAATGACAAAGTTAATAACTATATCAAGCCAAACACAAACAGTTTCTATGGAAACAGAATTGAGCAAAGTGCTTACATGGATGCCACCTACGCTCAACATCAAGAAAAACAAGGTGAGGATCTTTTCCTCTGGAGTATTCAGTGTGACTGAACAGCTTAGTAATTGCATATTTTGAACTCTGTATTTTAAACGAGCAAAAATGTTTTTGTGTTGTGTTTACAATGATGCATAAGAATTGAAAGGGGGGAAAGGAAACAATAGTAAATGCAATGTTACAGTAAGGACATTTTGCAAGAAGTTTATTTAGATTAAATGTTACATTAAATGTTAAAAGTGAACATATTTGCACAAACAGCCAAAAATAAATATTCTATTTCTTTCTGTGTATGCTCATTTGTGGCTGCTCCAGAGCGTCTCAAACTGTTTGCGGGGCTTTTATAAGGAAAGTATATAAGCCGTGTGAACATCCGTATCAGCAATGAGTGGCAGAACTGGCTGAGAAGAGCTGTCTGGATACTTTTGGACATGTAGTGTATCCGAAAGGAATGTTTTGAGAATTTTCAGACGAGTTAAGCGCAGTAACTTTAATGTTGTGCTGAAACGGTAACATGGAATACTTTAAGGTACATGTGATTGTAACAGAGCAGTCTGAAAATCCTCTCTTCGATCTGCTTTTCATTTTCTGTGTTCAAAGAGAACAGAGCAGTACGTGATTCTGTAAAGACTGAGGAACCTGTAGAACACCCTGGGTTTCTGAAAAGTGGTGAGTAACTGCTCTACACAAGTTATGACTATGAGTCAAATAATAATTAATAAGACAAGTGATTCCAACCATTTGAATGATTCCAACCATTTGCATGTTTTGGTGACCATATTAACCTTCTTCAGCTTTCACCCAACAAACGAGTGTGAAACTATCCATCTCTCCCGGCAAAGACATCTTCGTCTCTGTCATACATGTAAAGTCAAGAGTAATTATTGTGTGGAGTGAGGTGTGTACTCGGGTATTATTTATAGTCACTTCTGACTTTTCTGAGGTTCAACAGTTCACATAAAAACATGATGAATCTTTTCTTACGCAGTGAAATAAGAGAATCTGAACACCAGAGAGCAGCACCTCCCCACTGAACAAACTGCAGAGCAGACAAACACATCAATGCTCTGAACACCTGAGGGTACTTGTCCACATTAATGTCCACATTCGCGTTCTAAAATATATTTTTTGGGGTTTTTTTGTTTACATGAAACATTATTTTTACTCTTGCACCAGTTGTTGCTTGAAATGTCAGCATTATTCCCGTTGAATCTGTCTGTGAAAATTGTGTTATACACTGTTGTTCCTGTAAGTCTATCAACTAAAGAACAACTTGTCACTTGTCACATGCATTATAAAACATAAAACAGCCAGAAATGTACAATGGTTGTAATATTTATAAGCCTGTTCTTTTTGTAAAAGAAGGAATTTCTAAGGAAGGAATTTTGTCGAGACAATCTCAACAGAGCACACATGGGAAAATGGAAACCTTGGACATAAATGAATAAAAAACTGCTGTAGTCCGTCTAGTTCATCTGTTTTATGGCTACAAAAGCTGTAATTCTACATTTGAATGAATTTTGTGTCAAAAAATGAAAACAGATCATTTGAAAATCCTTTGAAAAGCTGATCTTTATTCTTTATTCTCTCTTTATCAGCCGTGCTTTACAATGCTCTCTAGAGTGTGAAAAAAATGAAAATTTGAAGACATATTTTTTGAGGATTTGCTTACATTTATTTGTTTATTAAATGGGAAATCTGTTGCTGCCAGTACCACCATGATAAGCACAAATTCCAGGATGTCTTCTTGGATGGTGATGTCTTGAACATTTTACTCACGATTGCTGTTACTTACTGTGTTTCAGTGCAGCCTCCCATAAACTATTATGACCAAAGGAAGGTATGATTCTGATGTTCTGTGAAACAACATGTGTATTGCAAAGCTTTTCTTGCTTTTACCTCGTAGCAAGAGCATCTGGACTCTTTCAATAGTCCAAGACTTCAGTATTGGCTTTTCCTTTCCATTTATCATATTCATGATTAGTGTCAAAAACTTCACTTTTTGTCACTATCATCATTAATGAATGTGAAAGTGTTTGGCAAAAACTGGCCGATTTTAAGCAGACCATTGACCAGCTCATTTCACTCATAAAAATTCTAACTTCTTTCATTTTTCACTGTGTAATACCCTATAATACTTAAATTAGACTTGTACAGTTTGCTACATAATTAACCATTGTAAGATTTTTAACATAATTTTTTTTGTTTTTTTGGCTTGACACTGCGATTCCACTAACAAATGTCATTTGAGAACACTGCAGTAATCTGACCAGGTCAACTGTGTAAACAGTTGGCCACAGCATTCGGCTGCAGAATGAAGTTTGGTTTATTCTGGTTCATTTTTATAGCTTGTAATAAGTCATACTCTTTGCCATCTTAATGAAGAGCTTGATGTGGTTTGGCTGGGTTTAGAGGATTACAAAAACTATTTGGGTGTCTATTGGCACGTAGTGTTTGTTAGTAACGGGACTATCTGCACAATATTTTTCTCCATTTTAACTGATGGATGAGGGAGGGGTTAATAGTCATAGTGAATAGAGGATGCTTCATCTCTTTCTCTTTTTGTTTTTCACTCTTTTCCTCCCAGGACCAACAACAGACATAGTGGCCCACCAAGAATTGTTCCACTGTCCAGTCGATTCCTGCTCTAAGGTGAAGAAATATGAGACAATTTCTGTGTGAGTGAACACAAAAAGAACAGCACAATAGCTGTGTCTCTGACTCACTGGAGCGCATGAACTATCTGTGCAATAAATTCCAGCCAGGCCTGGCACACTTTGGGGCATTTTCCAGAAGGGCTTACAGTTGCAAAGGGGTCACCACAGATGGTAAGGCATCACTTTTCAAAATGTGGGCAGACTGCGCAGTTTGGACGACTGCCAAGGCCAGTATTCGAGCTTTATGAGCTATCAGGCAAGGCATTCTTGGGGTCTTGAGCTTACTGGGAAAGTCACTAGTTGCACAGGGAAACTGATGCAATGACAATGTTGGGAGCTGTTTTTGTGATTGCACAGGTATTCTAGCCTCATAATACAAGGCAGATGTGTACATCATCCAAAGGTCCAACATCCAGATTTTGTATGTAGGCAGCTATGTTTTAGAAGATAATGTTATAAGTAGCTGTTCATATTTGTTTTAAAATACTTTGATTCATTCTTCAAAGTAAGTGAATATATAATGAGGGAGTCAAGCTTGAGACATTTTTAGCTCAAAATATAGCAATATTATAATGATGCTGTTTATTATGTTTCTGTAACTTCCAAAAATACCCTTCCTAATAGCCTTTCATCCTCGCTGGGGCCTGAATAATAGTTTGGGGCAGCTGGTGGCCTAGTGGTTAGGGTGTTCACCCTACAATCAGGAAGTTCTGTGATCACCTCTGAGATATCCTGAGCAAGGTACCGTCCCCACACACTGCTCCCCGGGTGCTGTGTTCCTGGCTGCCCATTGCTTCACTTGGTGAATGCGTTAAATACAGAGGGAGAATTTCTTATTCACACTGTGTGTCGTGGTGTGTTAATGTATGACAGAATGGTCACTTTCACTTTTCACATCTTGTTTAAAGTGCTCAGATTGGGTTCCTCCATAGCAGGTTACACATGAACCTAATGTCATTCCAAGTAGGACGGCACAATATATTGTCCACTAGTCATTATCACAGTATCGTGTCTACAATGGTAATATTGCTGAATCTTGCAATATGCAAATGAGTCTCACACCAATCACAGCATTTCTGACAGGGTGACCAATCACAGCTCCACACGAGTTAATGGGTGTTCTGATTAACTGAGGTCTTCATGTAACCCAACAAAAGTCTAATTTTGAACCATTAAAAGTGTTGGTGACTTAAATGGGCACCCTAAACTGCTTTAGCCAGAAAAAAGAAATATATTTAAATTTGTTGGTTTTGTGGCATCATTATCATTTATCAAAACTGGCTGTATTATATTTTCCATGTAAGGATGTGGAGGGTAAACATACCATTTGAAACAAGTGTTCTTAATTGTTGAAAAATGATATGGTCCCTTTTAATATCTTGAAAGGCATCGCAGTCACAAACTGCAGAATTGTGCCATGATATTTGTTTTCTTTCGAGTACAGTTTGAAGGAACCTGCAGTTCTCCTGAAAACCCCACACACCTGCTGTCAGAGGTTGCTCTCCTTCATTACTGCACACAAGCTGTGAAGAGGTGGCGCATATGGCACAGACCCACTTCACTCTTCAAGCTAAATGCATTTTGCCCCATATTCCTGAAGGGACATGGACCTCAGACAGCCTGAATTATTTATACCGCATGCTCTGACACCGCCAAGGTTGTGCGTGAGTGCAATCAGGTCATCGCCCAACCAAGAGAAACTGTGCAGGATCTAAAACTGCAGAAGTGGAGGAGCAGCACTTCTCTGAAGCAGGCCGGTATGTTGTCCAGCTAAGTTCTGTCTGGGCTTTGGTCTGTTTTTAAATGGCATCCCAAAGCATCTCTTAAGCTATACATATATTCCATATTTGCACACACACACACACACACACACACACACACACACACACACACACACACACACACACACACACACACACACACAGGTACAGGTATAGATATGTACTCAGATTGCTCCCCAGGGACCCCAGATGGTCTTCATTTTAGCTCAGTCCCTATGTGCAGCATATTTTTGTAGCAAATATCTGGACCACCCTGAGGACCAGTTTAGAAACTACTGGTCTATATAACCTTCTAGGGGAAGGTTCTGTAAAAAAAAGCCTGTTAATTGAAACCATTACAGATGCAAAAAGGGTTTGTGCAATTTTATAGAAAAAGCACTTTTAATTCCATTTCAGTGAATGTTTCTTCAGTGAATGTTTGTAAATAAGATGTGGGAGTGTGAAAAATCTCCAGATAAGGTTCTAATGAGTAGTCCTTAAAAAAGTCCTTAAATGAGTAAATAGAACTTTTACTCATTACTTTTCTGAAATTGTAATGGGATTAGTTTACAGATTACTTGGAAAAATGTAATTTTGTAATGCGTTATTATGTTCATAACCTATTAGAACTAAAGGTACTGTACACTTTTATTTACCAAAATACAATGTAAAGTGGACCCTTAAAGTATATTTGATTAAAAGCATTCACTTCCAAAAACCCTTTTGGCACCTGTGGAAAAAAATATCAAAATAAAAAAATATTTTGATTTCATTTTTTTGCCAGTGAAAATCAACAATATGAACATTGTCGACAAAAAAAGAAAAAAGATGCATATAGATTAACATTAGTTCTCACCCTTATACTCAGGGCATAGGATCCTCTATTGTTCCCTCAGAAAAGATTTTATATTTTATTTATCCGTTTTTACAATGCATTTGCAGCGCGCCAGAAAAAATAACAACCGTAGGAGCCAGATATGGGGAATCCAGCCTGAGACTCGGACTCGAGTCGCACTTAAGTCGCACAAAGAAAGAATTGTGACTTGACTTTAGACTTGCCCTCAATGACTTCAGACTTGACTCGGACTTGGGTGAGGTGACTTGTGAGTCATAACAATGTTCATTACATGGAATTATTTATTTATATCTCACACTCTTTCCAGCGATATGCTTTCGGGGAATCGTAGGAAAGGTGTCACCGAGCCCCATCTAACTGTGGAGTTTCACATTTAGAGTCCAAGATATATTTTTCATATTTAATGTTTAGATTTACGATCATTTAAGGCAAATCTTCCATGTTGGTAAGGGCATATCACAGTACTCTGTCCCACCCCCTGCTAAGCAACAGACAATTATAATCATGGGGCATGACCAGTTAGCATGTCTTATAAACTTCAGAGCTCAACATTTACAGCTCAAAAATCCCACATTGAGTCGCCGTTTGTAAACATTACCACTCAAAGACTTGAGACTTGACAAAAATTACTTGTGAACTCTGGTAGGAGCCATTTTGACTCCTAAACACAAAATATTTGGGAGCCAAATTATTTTTAGGAGCCAAAATGTGATATAAATGAAAATATATTGTCATAGCACATTCTGTCTCCAGTCTTATCCCACATAAAGTGCGTTAAAAAGACACAAGAAATCAGACATGGACTAAATTGTTGCCAAAGTAAAACACTATTTCTCAGGTAGTTAATGTCTATTTTTCCTTTGTTTTAGAATGTGCTCTGCTATAGGTTGCCAGGCCATGCAAATTGTTTCAAATGAAACGCATTATATCAACACAGCTCTCGATAGAGATGTGTCAGTGGCGAACGAGGACTGTACGCTCCAAACCAGATGCAGAGAAATTCACCTCAGTTTAGAAATCTTGACCTTAGCTAAGCTAGCAAAGCCATGCAAGCCCGTGTTCAAGTCAGCCTCCAAATAACGCTATGACTAAACGTATTTTATAATGGCCAAATATAATCAAAACTGTCCTGTGATGTGCGCTGCTAGTTTTGTAACAGATGCTGAACCAGCATCATATGGTCAAATCTACCACTTGGTGTCATTAAAACACAATGAAGGATTTAATCATTCCTTCTAAGTGGACAGTCAAGGTGGTTAAAGTAGGGGAGCGTGTTATCCGACAGTCAACATCAGGGCAATCAGTCAGTGTATTTTTGACCGGGTCTGTTTGTCCGGGCCACAGTTTGGAATTGGCAACCATCATTTTATGCTCTTGTCTTTGGTTGTGTCGGTCTTCCACGGACTAAGGCTGCACTGGGCTGCAAGACTGAACACTCTTACAGAGTGGCAACAGGAAAAGCTGTGTAAGGCAGTTCTGTTTCAAGGATTTTAGATCCAATCCTGTATATATTTAATACCGAGCCACTATAATGATAGAACAGTAACCACATAGAGTGTGTGAGAGAGTAGGGAATGAGGGAAATATTTTCAGAAATTATTTCTTAAGCCCAAGTGTATACAATAAAATTGTGTATTTTTGTCAAGGAGTCTTATTGTGTTTTCATCTGAAAACCATGTCGACCTGTGTTAGTTTACATGATGCTTTCGCCACTCGCAGTATGGCCATGCGCTGACACATCGTGTCAGCTGGGAACACCAGGAAAGCAGTGTCTGCCCTGTCTGTCTATGCGTTTGGGAACCACAGGAGCCAGATCTTCATAGTGATCTGATCCAAATGATCAGACTCATTACAAAGTCCTATAACTAACCACGTGATAGTTGTAGTAGGAATGCAGACTTGGGTTTAGCATATCTGCATTGTTATGAGATGTGACTTTTCTTGTATTTTTAATTTCTCTCGGTATTGAGAGATGATTGCCATTGGCGACTGAAATGAAAAAACTAGTCACAAAATAAGAAATCTAGTCGGATTAGTGACCATTTTAGTAGCCATCTGGAGCCCTGATTAGAGAATAATCAACATAAGTAACTATTTAATTTGTCAACAGGTGTAATTCAAGCTGTAGTGGTTAATACTGATCCCTTATCGGGTTTACTTACCAGGTTTATTTAATCATCTGCTCCACAGTGTGATGAGAACATTCAGTTTGACATTAATGGATGCACTACTGCTAATTTAGAGAAGCAATGATTAATCTGAAACTTGAGGTTGGACAGATATTGAAATGAATGACTGAACGGGTTTGGCTGAAATTAGTACAGTCTTAACCTTAGCATGCGGTTGACCCTGAAACTGCTATTTAGATCTATTAAGATGGCACAGTTCCCCACACATATCTTTACTTGTTTCATTCGTGCGCTCTCCAAGGTCTCTATGTACGTCATTTGCAGCCTTGTTACTCTTGGTAAGGTCCTCCTATTGCGTGTGTATTTTTGTGTGTGTCTGTGTGCATGTGTGTGTTGGGGGGGTGCTGACTAGGTTCATTTGCAAATTCTGTTTTCTGTGAAACTGTGTTTTTTTCCTTGGTCACCATAGAGAAAGAAAACGAAAAAAACCTCAGCACCTCCTTAAGTTGAAAACAAGGAAAGACCTTGGTCGCCATAGCAACTGCAATGCCTCAACGAACGCAAAGCAATAGATGAGGAATAGAGATAGAGGGGTTGTGGGGGAACAGAGTAGAGTGCGGGTGTATAGTTTTAAGGACCACTGAAAAACCTGACACGTGCAGTTGCCTTCCTAAGTGCCTGGGTCTGAGAGGTTTCAGCCTCTGTGACACCCCTTTTCCACTGCACTGGTTCCCGTGCTGGTTCCCAATTTTGGAACCAGTGCCGCGCTTTTCCACAGAAAAAAATTGGTGCAGGTGCCCAAAACAAGCACCGAACCGGCCCCTAATCTTTGCTGGTCTCGTAGCTGAGTCTTGCACGTAATCGTAGCCTATGTCGATCTCTTTCAATGGTAATAACACGCTGCATAAGCTGAATTTGGATACTGAAATAAATTCTCAACGCTTGAAGAATAACCAGCAAGCAGGAACTGAATTCGGCTATGTTTGTTTCTGTTTAGTGGGTGGGACCTGTCATGTATTCTCATGCGGCTCCCGTCTAAATGCGGGCCGGTTCTCGGCTGGTTCCCAGTTCAGCTCCTGGCACCAGCACCAGTGTAGTGGAAAAGGGGTGAGTTAGTCAGCTAAACCATTCATCATCACACTCTGTTCCAGACTTTTCAAATTCAAATTCAAATGTATTTGCATAGTGTTTTTCACAACGTAGCTTAACAGAAAGCCTAGTGTGAAAGCCAAGGGCAACAGAGCAAAAGGAAGAAATTCTCAGCCTCAGTACTCAGCATGGTCGACCACAAGATCCTCCTGTCTGTCATTTCCAGCCTTGGAAACCCTTGCTCGGCACTGAAGTGGTTTGAGTTATACCTGGAAGGATGCACTCCTATCAAGTAACATGCAGATTCTCCAAAGGTGTCCCACAATGCTTAGTGATGGGTCCTCTTCTTCATTCTGCAACATAATATCCTCATGTGTGCTCTCCAATTACTGCTATGCAGATGAAATCAAATTTTTCCCTCTCTTCCCACCTTCTGCAAGGTTTCCATTTGCATTTCAGCATATCTTTTCACCACCAGAAGCTGAATCCCAGCAAGACCGAGCTGCTGCTCTTCTATTAAAGTACAGGTCCTCACCATGATCTTAGCATTTCCAAATAACTAGTTATCATTCTCAGCTCTTATTGCACACTTGACTTGGTCATGCTGGTTTCTTCTGTCCAACATCATAAGGACTGGAAGCTTAGGACAAGAAGGCACTTTGGAAGCTGTTTTGGACAGCTCTAGTCTCCTATGTATTCCAAATTGCATAAATCTAAGTAGATACATTTGGTCAACACATATTAACTCAATCGACTCAAATAAATCTCAAGCACTTTCTGTCCTTTCCGAACCCAATCAAGTTTTGAGGCCAAACCCAACCTGAGACCAGTAAAGACCTAACCGACATTATCCAATTTTGAGGCAAAAACTGGCCTGACCATGCCTGTTGTCACCCAGTATGCCAAATAATATCTGACAGGATAGAGACGGTTAAATCACCACCTAGCAACAATTATAGCCATTAGATCATTGGTGCACTATACAATATTTTTTTCAAATGATCAGATTATATTTAAAGCTCCACTGAAGTACTACATATCCATTCATTCATTTCTGTAACCACTTATTCCTCATTAGGGACGTGGGTACTATGGTAATATATATATATATCATGATAGAACATTAACAGTGAGAGTCCAGAGAAACCTAAAAACATGTCAACTAAGTGACCAACACACCAGTTTCCTAAACACAGAGCAACTTTCTCCAGCTTAGGCAATGTCATGGTTGTTTTTTTTTAATACATGTTGATACTATACTTCCTTACCTTCTTTGTCAGCCCATCCAGAACCCCCCCCCCCCCCCCCCATAAATCTGACATGAGTCTTTATATCCAAACCACCTCTCATTCATGCATAAAATGTTAGGGAATGTGGAAAACACAACTAAAGTTTTTTGGCCAAAAGACCCCTTTAATCTTGCTCCACAGCCTCCACTTTCCAAATCTGGGAAAGCAAACTGTGATGGTTTGCCACGCATGTTAAATGAGATGCATATTTCTTCTTCTACATGCAGTACCTTATCATATAACCATGAATTTCACTGTTCATTGCTGTTGTGATTTCTTATTCTGCTTTGTATAACAGTCTCTGTTCCCTTGAATTGGCTTGGAAAGTTACAGTATCACAGAGTGGAGAATGTGTTCTCAGCAGATGTCTATGTGCATCCACTCGTCCACCAACACTACCGTTTAAAAACACCGTGTAATCGCACCCTGTTTACAGGGAAGCGAAATGCCAGCCTGGAAGCATACTAGTAAGTACAATTGTATGCGTAATTATTCCTAGTAGGTGCTGAATTTAAATTAATATGGGCAGATCATAATTATTTATAGGCTGAACTCAATCTTAAAATAGCGTAATCCACACTAAACTGCATTATTTTGTTCTTGGTAACTGCTACTAAAATTTCTTAATGTAGTATTTGTATTGTACATCGCTTTGGACAAGAGTCTGCATAAACATAAATGATGTCTGCATTAATATAAATTGCCTATGTGTGTTCGCCAGTTTCTTCGTAAAAGAAAGGGGCCTTGAGGGAAAGCTTGATTCCAAGGCCCTGAAAAAAAGATGGGAGAACCTTGCCTTGGAGGGTGGGGTTACTGCCGCTTCTTGGAAGTGGTATGCCCATATGGATGAGGCAATAGGGAGCAGGCCATCTGTATCACCGCCTGCCCTCTTTGCCTCATCCAGCCAGGAGGTGGCATTGACCCCACCCTCTCCTGTGGAGAGGAGCACTACCTCCACCCTGTCAACCCCAAAAAGATGGCGGGTAGACAGGGTG
>JBBIGB010289549.1:0-12885 GCA_037577075.1 Alestopetersius hilgendorfi | reverse complement strand
GAATAGTAAGATGTATAAATGTGCATTTAAATGGTTTATGAATCATTTACTAACACGTTCTAAATGATCTCATGAACAACTTACAATTACTAACCAACCGGTTTGTAAGTAATGTAATGCTTTATTTAGAAATGATTAACTGATCCCTAATAAAGTATGAAAATACAATTATTAAGCATATTATATAGATCCTTATAAAGTAAGTATAAAGCATTTATAGCTGTATTTATAAACTGCTTACTGATGTCTATTAATGCATGAACAATGCTTAACATATGATTAATTAACTATTTACCAATGCTTAACTAATGATTCATAGGGTGTAGTTATTATAAAGTGTTACTGAATTTTCTAAGTAGGGAGCAGTGCAAGACGGTGTAAGCTTATTCAGATAGAAGATCAAGAGTGATTTAGGATAGAGAGCGCATCAAGTCTTCATGAGGTTTTTGAAGATGGAGAGGGATTCTGTCGCTCTGGTTGCCTTTGGCAGCTCATTCCACCAGCGGGGAACCAGAATAAGACCAATCTGGACTGGGTTTACCTTGTGTGTAGGGATGGCAGAGCAAGGCATATGTTCCTTGGAGGAGAACGAGTAGGAACATAATCCTGAATGATGGGATTAAATTAGCTCAGACCCAGATGTAGGCTGGAGTTAGTGATTTGAATTTAATGCCATGGTAGGCAATGTAAGTAAATTACTCTTGCACAATAGACTCTTGCACTGATTATTGTGTGGGTCTTTTCGGGTTTAAATAAGTATCATTACACATATCACTAAGTGCATTATTATCTTACTTTAATGTGCAATCGTCTACCACGTGCAATATTGTGCAATGATCTTAATGGGTGCATTAAACATTATCATTACATGCAATCTTCTTAGCATGTAAATTTTTACAACTAATGTCAGCATTACGGACCTACTACTGATCTCTATTACAGCCATAACCATTATTAGTAATTCACTTAACTGTAAGTTATTTATCTTTAGTATTTATACCCAGAATTTGTGTAGATATCATAGCATATATCACATCGAGGTTTTTCTACATTTTTTTATTGGTTTTATTTGGACTTAATATTTTATATGGTTCTTGTGTCTGTGTATCTATGCAGATGTAACATTTTCTCTAAGATCAATAAAGTTTTCTGATACTAATTCTGATTCTGGATGAGGTGAGGAGTGATGAGGCAATTTTTTATTGATAGTATGATGGATAGAAATTCTAGTCCTGTAGGGCCATAGTCAAGCAAAGTTTGGTGAATTTCCTGCTCAAACATGTCTAGTCAGAAGGTTTAGTAGGTGTATTCAAGCAAAAAATGATCAAACTATGCTGGACTCCAGCCCTCCTTGAGCTTTTTTTGTGCCACTCAACACATCATGGCAATTTTAATGTGTTTGCTGTTATGATGTAATATAAATCGAATTACAGACAGTTGATGTCTGTGTTCAGTGTTTGGATGGCGGTCTTCGATTGTTTCTAGACTATAAGAGATAATACAAGTTATAATGGAAAGGTTGACTCTAACAGGGGTCCTGGCTTTTGTTGCTGGTGGGCTGGTGCTGATGCTGCCTGAGACCAGAGGAGTTCCTCTTCCAGAGACTATTGATGACATTGAATTCCCAAACAGGTGAGACTACATTAAAAACACATTTGCTGAGATTAAATGCAGTCTTATATATATGAGTGTTGGGTCTTAGGTTTGGTTTTATTCTATAGTTTTTAATTGGCCTGTTATTTCAAATAAACTGTGATATTTTGTATATAAAATGTGATAATGACAATGATTGTAATGATAGTAATATAGTTTTTTCTCACTGAATAACATTGTTTCTAACATCATACTTTCAGAAACAAAGATATGACAAAGAGCCACCAGCTGGAGAATCTATTGCCCTCAGAGGTTTCGGCTAACAAGGAGAAAATAAGTGTCTGAGTGGAATTTATTTTGCTCTGGGAGACTTCAGTAGCACTTTCTTTTTGGCTGTACACTCATCAAATAATAAAAAAAGTATTTTGGAAAACGAGTCCAGTGAACAATCACAGCACAGCGTGTAGTTCTTCAGCACCATGGACTGCAGTTCTTTAGTACTGCGGACTGTGGACTGCATACAATGGACATTATGGACAGTGGCACCATTTTAAAGTTTTTTGAATGAAGGTTTATTATATCCTATGTCAATATAACCCAAAATATTTTATTCTCATGCATGTATATGATGTGTAAGTCTGAAAATAAACTGAAATGAACCTCGGAAGTCTAAAAGTTATCTGTAAGCAGAGACACTGCTTGTTAAACTCCATGTAACTAATTCTTTTAGATCTTAAACACGAATAGTAGGCAATAAATCTAATTATTTTTATTTGACCCTATACTCTTCCCTGCAAGACCTATTTGTATGTTCTATAATTTGTTTTGTGTCATTGCATGTTTTAATTTATGAATTCCTGTCACGGCCTGGACTGGCGTGAGCCGTGATTTTGTTTTTCTGTTTTTCTGTTCCTGTGTTCCGCTTCTTTCCCTGATGCCAGCATTAATTCTGAGGACTTTACGTTTGATTATTGATGCCCTTATGGCTTTTTTGTTCTGTTTAAGGAGTCATGTTCTGTTCGGTCTTGTCTTGTGTATTCAGTTCCTGTGTGCCTGTTCTGTGTTCACGTTCTCCCGCCAGGTCTCCCTGCTGTTCTGTGTTCCTGATGTTTCCTCCATGTGTCTCTGCCTGCCATGTCTCCCTGCCTCTGTCCGTCTGTCTGCCCTCCAAGTCCCAGCCCGTGATCCTCCTCCGTCAGTTCCTGCCTGCCCTTCCTGTTCCGGACCCCTGTGCCTGCTCTGTCCCACTCATGTGTGTGTTCCTGTGTAGCCCTGGTCCCTGATGTTCCTTAGTAGACCCACTAGGGGTCCCCCTTGTCCCTGTCTGGCCCTAGTCACCTGTCTGGTATTCCTGTCCCTGGTCACGTGTTCGTTCCACCTGTGTCTTGTTCTGGTCTTGTTATCCCTTACACCTGATGCGTATCCCTAGTAATCCTTCTGTTTCTCCTATTGGTCTATGTCCACGTCTGTGTGGTTTATAGTCTGTGCACCATGACTTGTTAGTCTTGGTGGAATTTTGTGTACAGTACTGATCCTATGTGTCAGTCCCTCTCCTCAGTTTGATGTGTGAGTACTCCTAGCTTTGTTTCTGTTGTACTTGGATGGCCCTCGAGCCCATTTCTGTTTACGCTGAATAAAAGTCTCAAGTCAAGCATGGCGGTTTCCAGTGGTGCTCTCAGTTTCTTTACATGTCAACAGGAGGGGAACGTAACAATTCCATAGTAACTGTGGTTTATTCACTGTGGTTTATTCATCTTTCTCAATAGAGGTCATTTGTATTAAATGTATGACCACAGCTTTGGTTGGTCTGTATTTTGTTATGTATTCTGTTGAGTAAAGGACACTTCCGAGGCTTCTTATTTCTATGTTTAATTGTATCATCTTGTGGGAAATGTGCTGGAAAATGTTGTTTCTGTTCTTTGCTATGAACTGGGATGGAAAAGTAAGACACTGTCATCATAATGTCTTCAGAATCTTAAAAAATACATTAAGGAGAAAGGAGAACACATTCACAAACAGATAAACACCAATTAGATCTCTGGGGGTCCATGCACATTTCAGACTGATGGCATGGAGAATCTCTGTAACTGAGTGTATGAGCTCAAGAACTTTTGGTCTCTTTTTCAATCCAATCGATGAACTTGGAGACGCGGGCGTAAACGCCAGGCTTCATGGGATTGGCACAGCCGAGTCCCCACGAAGTCACACCCTGGAGAACGAAGGTATTCTGAGCGAAACAGACAAGAGGACCTCCGCTGTCACCCTGAGAGAGAAAGAGAGAGAGAGAGAGAGAGAGAGAGAGAGAGAGAGAGAATGAAATATGTCTTACATTAGCATGAAATTAACACCATATCCACAATCATGAAAATAAGACACACTGAGTGAAAAAGAGAGAGAGAGGAAGATTGGGAGAGAGTTACATATAAATTACATATATATATAGTAGCATGGAATAAAAGTTATATACATTATGTTCACATTTGTAAAAAAAAAAAAACACAATACTTCACATCTCACAAATGGCAAGATTATAGGAGAACATTTTCTTCTTTGACTGCATTTATCAGTATTGTGATAAATGATGATACATTACATTCGTCTCTTCTGAATTCTGAATATATTGCTCATATGAAATAATCACAGAAGAACTGCTGGTTTAAGAATCCAATTAGTCCTGATTGTCTGGGTTCAGTGCAGCACAGTATATGACAGTATTGGCTCCTTTCTATTGGTCCCAGCTGACAAACTAATACTACACTAATACTACTGTTTTGACAGATATTAATGTATTTTGGGATTTATCTTTTTTACCTGACAGCTGTCAGTTCCTCCCTCAATGTTTCCGGCGCACATCTCATGGTCTTTCACCCGGTTGCTCAGGTAGGCAGGACGGTTACACACTTTATTGTCAATGACTGGAAATCCGGTTTCTTTCAAAACACCTGTTCCTCCCGTTCCTGCAAAACAGATCATGAGAAACAGAAAACACAGACCGAAAGAAAGAAAGAAACATTGAAAGAGAAAGATATGAATATTAATAATTGTATTCTAATTGCTTTGTGAACAATGAAAGTGATATGCATTGTTATAAATAAAGATTCAAAAAGTCTTCTTTGGAGAGAACTTCTCAATTAATTATTCTGTAGTAAAGGTTTTTTTTATAGAGTATATCACTGCTTCTCATTCCCAATAGGGACCCCAGGAACTGCCCACCTGCTTGTCTTTCTGGGTTTTTGAGCAGTAAATTTTGTAAAGAGTAGGCCTTGGTTATGTAAAATGCATTAGTTATGAGTCCAAATAACAAACAAACATACCTTGCGTCTCTCCCCACCCTGTCACATAGCACTCAGTTCCACTGGGGACGATGTAGTCCTTCTCAGGTAAGCAAGCTGGCAATACCTTATCGTTAATGAGTGCAGGCCTAAAGAAAGAAATCTCTTTATCTGTCATTTGTAAAACTATTTTAAATAGCGTTCCAAATGGACATATTTTATAATCTATGATAGACTGCAGTAACATAAGATAAGATAAGATAAACCTATTAGTCCCACAAGTGGGAAATTTGCTTTGCCATGGCAGAAAGTGGACAAAGTTAGGAGCAGCAAAAATTAAGAAAACAATAAGAAAATGATAGGATAGAACACATATCTGATAAACGCTGATTAGATAAGACTGAACCACCTTAACCAATGTAGAACAGCATGACAAACAGTTTGAAACTTTAGTGTTGGGTTTCCTCAACCCTGTCTTAACAAATGTATTCTTATTCAAAGATCTTTTCAATGTTTCTCTTGAGCTACTCGAGTATACTTTGGTAAAACCGGAATTTAGTTTTCTACTTAATATTTTGGAAGCTTTGTCTTTTTATATACAGTACTGTGCAAAAGTCTTAGACACCTGAGAAAATTATGCTTAAAAACTGTTTACTACTGGGCAGTGGTGTTAAATTAGTGTTAAAACACTTACATTACAACAAATACAAACACTGCTGATATAAATGACTTCAAATAATTTGCACAGGTGCCTAAGACTTTTGCACAGTACTGTATATATTCCATCAGATATGTTTTGACTCTGTCAGTCCTTCATTAAATTAAATCAAGAGCTGCTGATGGAGTTTCACAAATCCAAACAACGTCTGGAGGAACCGAGGAGGAATCTGGGACCGAACCTGTGTTCTCCTCACCAGCTCACACAATATCTATTTCTTTTACAAACAAAACAAATTTAGATTTTTTACTTTTTACTGACTTTTTGTTTGTTTGCTTTTATTCTAATGTTAACTTTGCAATATACAAAGCTGCCTAGCGCACTGCTACAGCTTCACAAGCAGCTAAGATCACGCTATCAAACAAGAAATCAGCAGAAGACACTTTCTCACCTGTCTAGCTTGAGCAGTGCAATATCTGTTCCTGGGGGTCCCATCACAATCTTTGACAAGTCTCGAACCTGTTTGGAAGGCTCGTTTGCTGCTTCAGTATGGATTCCTAACAAGACTTTGTAGGCAGATGGTCTGGTAGAACTGGAGATTGGTGTGTTGGGAAGATGTCACCACCAAGAGGTTTAATGTATTGTGAATAGGCGTCCCACTACCAGCTCAATTCCAAGTTTAACATTTATATCACAGAAGCTGCTACTCACCGCTCAAGGCAGTGGGCTGCTGTTAGCACCCACTGTGAATCGATTAAAGTTCCCCCACAGAAATGAACGCCAGTGCTATAAAACAATTAACACGTAATTAACAGCACAAAATTAACAAAAACAAGTGGCAGAACTGCTTTGGAACTGTGTACTCTGATGTATTCTTTGTCAGTAATTCTAGCTAGTCATGTTTAGAGAAAAATGGTGGTGTATATGATTCACACCCACAGTGAAGTACAAGGTTTGAGCATCCTAACATGTAAATAGTCCTGGTTCTATAGGACTATTCTCATCAGTCGATGTATAATCTCATCAGTCAAGAAAAAGGTGAAGGTGATTGTTTAGACATCCCCCATAACTTGGGTAACAGAAGACATGGCAAAACTGAACCACATGAGTAAAACCTTCATGAGTAAAAATGTACTCATGAACATTTTCTTTAATTATATTTATAAGTAAAATGGAAAATGTAACTGGTAACAAAAACAATCTGTGTGAATACTTGTACCCCACCACTGTCGTATTTGGGTTTTAATGGACTCCAAACATTAAAGCAGTGAGGCTACTTACATTTGCAGCTTAAAAAGTAAAGTTGTGTAACCACACAGGCAAGAGTGTACTTAATAACCCTTATAATATATTTAGAAGCATTAGGGGTGATTTCCTACCTGGTTCTAAGACTGATTTGCCAAGGCCAGGAGTAAGGCTTAGAGACACATCCACCCACAATTCGGCCAAAGCAGCGCCTTGGTTTTACTGCTGGCTGCCCACACTTCATGCTCTCTGTTCATAAAGACACATCTTTCATATTTAAACTCCCTTCAGTTACTGCATGGAGTTATGAGAGCAGATATGGCCCACATGTGAGCCCTTATGTTTAAAGTGTTAAAACATTATTCATTTTAAAGGCCAGAAGTCAGACGAAAGTCAGTGCACCAAGAAAGCATGTACTGAGTCGAGTACAATGCAATTTATTTTATATTACCATGAAAATTATTTTTAAAACCAGTTTAGATGAGCAGCATATGCCCTTAAAAGATAATAGTACAATAACAAATAGCATAAATACAGTAAATAGTGGTTGTATGTATGTGTTTGCTTAATCATTCCCAGACCTCCTGGTTCAACTTAATCAATACTATATTCTATTAAATCAGGAGCCACTGGTGGAGTATCACCATGTAATCTGGAATCGAACCAGATGTTCTTCTAACCAGCTCAGAAACCTTGGTATTATTTCATGCTTTCTTGTTTGTTTGCATTTTTTCTTAAGGAAACTTGCTGACAGAAGTTCCCTTACTGTTCAGATCAATGGCTTTAAATATTTTGCACAGAAGCCTAAAACGTCTGCACAGGACTTTTTGTTGTATACATCAGAAAATATTTAATAAGAGGGCTTTTGTGATTAGTGATCATGAGAGAGACAGAGTTCATACCACAGTCTGGGATGTTACAGTGGTCCCATTTCTTGTTGGGATCCGTAGTATAACACCAAGGCCCATTTGGATCATTATCAGGATTTCTGCATTTCTAGCAATTAAAACACATTATAATAAGAAGAAATGAATAGAAGTGTTTGGAAAGCTAATAGCTGTACATTAGTCATGCCATACTATGTGATAAACTATGACCTACATTAGACTCCAGACCCTTGCCGGGGTGTGATGTAGGATTGAACCCAGACGTGTGGGGACTCATGGCAGTCCAAGCTTGACAAGTTATTCCCATGGTGGTCTTTGATATGTCACCCCTGTAGCTTTCGCCGATCCCTGTCTTACAATCTTCAAATAAAAACAGACATTGAAGCCCTGAATGAGAACGCCCATTAACACAAAAGTGTTTGTTGCTTGTCTTCACAAAGGCAAACCTTTGAGTGGAGCAGGTGTGTAGACGGGCTCAGGGGCGCTGGTCGGGGGGAGGGGTCTGACTACGGGCCGAGATGTCACTGAGCTGGCCTGGCTGGTACAGCGCTCAATCCTGCAGTACTCCCAGCGCACAGAGGGATCGGTGGTGTAGCACCAAGGAGCACGGTCACCATCAGGGTTCCTGCACAGGTTCCTTCTCAAGTCTCTGTGGTAAAGTAAAGTGGCCCTTATAGTCACATGTGAACACACCAACCCTCACCACACAGTGTAAACACTGTGAAGTTCTTCCTCTGTATTTAACCCATTCACCAAGTAAAGCAGCGGGTAGCCAGGAACACAGCGCCTGGGGAGCAGTGTACCTTGCTCAAGGGAACCTCAGTGGTGCCAATGGGAGTCCTGTGATTTCAACCCACTGCCTTCTGATCGCAGGAGCAATTCCCAAACCACCAGGCCAACAATAAATAACAAACGTCACTAAGCAATTTCCCGACCATCAGCTTTAAGAAACATAATTTTTTCATTTATAGTCAATTTGACCAATGATAAACAATAATATGTATGATATGGGTAAAATGCAATATGACGTGTAATCAAGTTTTCTTTCTAGTTTACATTATTACATAGTGAGAGATATATATTTTTTATTTCTCTTTCTTAAACTCAAAACACCATTCCCTGAAGTAAAACGATTTCAATATTAGGATCAAAGGTGTGTCCTGTTGTCAGATAGGGTACAAGTTCTTCTAACAAGGTCTAGCCTTGTAGCATTAAGCAGAACCAACAGCCTCCTTCCCAGGTTCCTCTCTGTTATGAATGTGGTCTGAAATTGTACAATGCCATTTTCATCTTTTCATGTCTCACCCATTGGGATAATTCTGTGGCGTCTTCCTATGTGAATGAGGTTCCATAGAGGTCCAGAACTGGCATTTCTTTCCACTGACGGTCTCTGACGTCACTCCACGATATGTGCTCCCATCATCCTCATAACAGTCCTCGTTTGGAGCTATGACTGGCTCATCTGAGAGAACAACATTCACATTTACTGTATCTGGTACACAATGTATCAACCATAGCACACTCGTGCATGAGAGTTGCATGTTTGCAAGCTATGCTAATTTATTACGACTAATGATGAAAGAAAACTGACCAGGATGTGGTTCGTCACCGCAGATCGACACGTTGCAGTACTCCCAGCGGGTTTCTGGGTTAGTTGTATAACACCATGGTCTTCTCTCATTGTCTGGATTTCTGCAATAGTTCTGCTCTAGACCTCTGGAACAGACATACATGAACTCTCAAAACTCTCCATGCGTATAAAGTGCTAATGTAGAAAAGTAAGTAAATATGGAAAAAAATTAGTTCCGTTCAGTCAAATTTTGTCTATGCATTTAGACTAATACATCCCTGACTTTGACAGATGTTCTTTTCAAGGGCGACTTTCAGTTTAAAGTTGGAGGGATCTGAATATAGCTTTAGCAGGCTTGTCTGAGGGCTCTTATTGGTTTCCTCTTATTGGTGCACAGGTTATTTATATGGCCACTGTAAAAAGGGTTACATGTGAAACGGGTAGTGTGCATGTCCCAGAGGGCTACAGACTCCAGTCTGTGTGGAGAACATCAACAATAACATTTTCAATACGAATTTAGCAGTTATCTGATTTCTCAAATGGTGGTGTAAATAGCACACTCGGATTTTACTGATCAGATAAAGGCTGTTATTATTTCAATAAGCCCAATAAAGAGACCTAACTGAGTTTGTCAGTGCATATTATGCCATTTCTTACAGGATGGTTGTCTAAGAATGGTCAGACACAATCTAAAGCAGTTACAAAACTATTTGATAAAATATAGTAACAGCTTAAGTTATTAGTAGCAAACAACAGATAATGTACTGTAGGCTATGGTTGTCAAGCAACATAATAGATTATACAATGGATTATATCCAAAATTATATTTAATAAATGATGCATTTTTATAGAATTACGTTGCTGGATGTGGGAATATTAGGAGTATTAACCCTTAGAACACAAGCGGCACGGATCCATACCAGCACAACAATTGGTAAATCATCATTATACAAACAAATTCCCACAAAGTTCCCTCGAATTGTGTTGAGACTCCAGGCATCATGCTGTGTTCGGTGATCATATGTCATGCAGAACAATAGTTATTGTAATTTAAAAAATATAGTAATAATAAAGAGAGTTATTAAAATGGTGTCACGCGCAAATGCCCACGAAGAACCAAAATGCCCAGCTTTCATTTATTTTAGGTCTTACAAACAAACGGAAAAAACCCAAGATCCTTGGATACGAGAGAAATTTCAGGATAGTCTCAACCCACAAGTGAGTGTGGAAAACCTACAGATGGAGGGGTGCCCAGAGAGTGGGCGAGTGGTGGTGCACCATACAAAGTAACAGCAAAAGATGAGTGTGTAGTAGAGCAAACACCAGTTTTAGACTGTGTTACACTGTTTATATTTGTTGAAACTAGTTTTTACTAATAGACTCTGAGTTCAAATGGTTCAATCTCCTGACAGCTCTTGTGATCATGTTGACCACACATTGCTACTCACTTGCATGGGTAATTGTCTGGTGTTCTTGAGTGTTTCTGAGGGAACTGAGATGCCCAGCTCTGACAGGTTTTCCCTGTTTCTGTCACAGCAACCGTTCCTCTGTAGGTGCTCCCATCTCCAGTCGCACACGTCAGCTGAGGCACAATGGTTGGTGGTGGAGATGCTGGGAGATAAAAAGTCAATAACACAGTGCAATGTACCATTCCGCTGAATCACTTTTTCTCAGCTTTCAAGTCAGTTGTTCTGAGGAATTTGAAGCTGAATGGCTGTGAAAAAATGTACAGTTTATCTTCAAACAGCAGTACTCTATCTGCACCCAGGCAGTGTGTTTAAACTAAATGAAGATAAGAGAGCTCACTGCAGCGGGGAATAGAGCAGAACTCCCAACGTTTGGCTGGACTCTCAGTGAAACACCAAGGTCTGGGCTCCCCATCAGGGTTCCTGCAGTAGTTCTCTTCCAGGTACTTGTCGGGAAGCCTACACAGTGCAAAACCACACACTTACTGCATGTAAATTAAGACAGCACAATACTTTGTTTGATAAATTATCCATCATTAAAAGATGTTCACTCTCAAGTTTTTCATTGTATTACACAGCTGTATGCAGTATGTTAGCTTTGGATTCATCGGTTTTCTGAAAAAGCACTGTAGGGTTTTTTTTACCTCTTTTGTAAACTGTTTTAACCACAGTATCTATGTTGGCTGTGTAGTAACTTTGTTAAGCAGACAAAACCCACTTCAAGCCTATTAAATATTATTAAATTATTATTATTATTATTATTATTATTATTATTATTATTATTATTATTATTATTATCATTATTATTATTATTATTATTATTTGTTAAAGTGATAATGTGAGGCTTTCTACAGGGGCTGAGCCTATCTGTAGCTGGGGGAATGTATATTGAGTTGGGGGTGTGGCAGTGTCTCTTACGTCCCTAATGTATCCATATAAGTCATGCTAAACATAATTATGGATGGATATTTATTCAAGGTGTTAAAATCATGTCTGGGTCTACCAGCCATTAACCTGGAGCGAGTCACACCCAGTGATCACAGCTCAAGATCTTACCCAAAATAAATAAATGCGTAAACTTTACTGATTCACATATCTGAGGTGTCCTTACCCTGTATATTTTAGGCTTTTCCTTGCTGGTTTCTTGCTGACTAACCAGCAAATGAATAAACCCTTCCTATGTTGAAAGGCATGACCTGGGTTGGGGACCAGTGATACAGGTGTACCAGGTGTACCACCATTGAAATATGAACATTTTAGAATTCAATTACAGCAATTTTAAACATGCGAAGGATAAAGTAAAGTAAAGTGGCCCTTGCAGCCTTCCTTGAATACATTGTGAACTGTGTGAAATTCTTTCTCAACATTTAACCCATTCACCAAGTGAAGCAGCAGGCACCTGGGAACACAGCACCTGAGGATCAGTGTGTGGGGAGGATACCAGCAGTGGTGCCACCAGCAGTCATGAGATTCAAACCCACAACCTTTAGATCACAGTGCAACTTCCTAACCACCAAGCCACCAGCTGGCCCATACTAACCATACTAACCAGTATGAAGCTTTATGAGCTTACACTGAAGGGATGTATCCATGGTTATTGGGTTTCTGGGAGTCCCAGCGTTGACAGGTTAGTCCGCTTTCAGTGGTGGTGATCTTGCCTCTGTAGTTCTCTCCACTGCAGTGCATGCACTCCTCTGGAGAAGCATGAGGGCACATTTCAGGAAGTGGCATTTTAAAGGCAAAGTTGATTTGTCATGTTGTGAAATGGAGCAGTTCCTGTACCTGTACAGTCTTGGATGTCACAGTTCTCCCATCTCTTAGATTCATCCATGGTGTAGCACCAGGGGCCTCCTTGGTCTCCATCTGGGTTTCGACAATAGTTGGACTCCAGGTCAGCTTTTGGATGTGTCCTTGGGGTTATGCTGAGAGGTGATATAATTACATATTAGATTTTAAATATGTTTATTCTAAAGTTCTTTTCACTCATTTAAACCATTAATGACATTCAGAATTAGAAATATTGATTGATCCCATATAATAATAATAATAATAATAATAATAATAATAATAACAATAATAATAATAATAAAAATAATAATAATAAAAATAATAATAATAATAATAATAATAATAAAGACATTCCTGCTGTTCTCCGAAATGTCTGATAATCTGGTGCAAATAATCCCAATTTACA
>JBBIGB010289496.1:0-10430 GCA_037577075.1 Alestopetersius hilgendorfi | reverse complement strand
AAAAGATGTATATGGAACATAATATAAAGAACCTGCAAATCATTTTTAAATCTTTTCAAGAGTGCAGTGTTGTTGAGACCTGCCTACCTGCTTCTACAGTTCACATAACTTAAGCAAGAATGTTGATTTAAAATACAAACGTGATGCTAAACACACATGTTCATGAATTTCAACAGTAAATCAAAGCAACTGGACCTCATTTGTATTGTTTAACTGTGAAGATGTTTCAAAGCTCAGTATCAGAGCAACAGATTTTTGACTTACTGCTGCTACACCACACACTGCATTAACATCAGTACCCTGCACCTCATTCTGGGCCTCTGGAAGACATAATTTCTTCCAAGCGCAGATAATCTGCTATAGAGCAAAAAGCATTAAACAAGGGCTTCACGAAATTAAAAAAGTATTGAGGTGCACACGCTCTGAACCTCTGAGCCTCAGCTGTTTAGAGGACGCGCAGATACCACATGTTCCTGTCAAATTGGGAGCTGCTTGTTTTCAGTTTCAAAAGCATGACACTCATTTACGAGCACAAAAGAGCCTTTGAAAAGGAACTTATGGCTGGTCAGTGTACTCACACTGTATATGATGCTTAAAATCTCTTCCTATGGCACAAAAATACCATAACATTTCATACTTCTGCACACCCCTGATGCACTTCTCTGAGTGTGACAGTACGTCAAATAATAATAATATTACTTCTGTTTTTTGCCAAAGATTGTTTTAGCAGACATATCTTTCTGTTTTGATGGCTTAGCATGCAGACCGGCTTGCTGTTGCTCACACTCTTATTTTATTTCTATTTATTTATCTTTGTATGGGGTGAATATATGCTGATACATTCTGGATTGACTAAAAAAATTTCTACAGCAATACTTGACCTGACTTATTTGTGCTTAAGTTTGTTGTAGGTACTTTTAATTGTGATTAGTGTTTCATATAAATAACAATTCATTCACTTGAGCATGGGTTCAGTTAGTCTGCTCAATCCTACATACTTCCAAAGCTGATTTGTAATTGAGTATATTTGATCATTTTCATATAGTAATAAAAAAGACAGATTATTCAGGTCAGCATCATTATATACAAGTAGTGAATAAAGCAAGTAAACATTTGTTTTCACAGCACTGAGAAATGTTTCATGTTTAAAACTTACCCCACATTCCACTGCAATTTCCAAAGTCCTGCACCACTGGGATGGGGGATAACCACAAGAAGGCTTAGGGTGGGACTTACTTTGACCTTTACCCAAAATAAAAAGCAAGAAAAGAGATGAACAGATAAAAGAAGAGCTCATATTGATATCTGTGTGTGTGTTTGTAAAGGCTCTCAAATCATAACTAGAACTGAAAAGACTCCAGAGGATCTCTTGACTCTAAACTCCTCCTCCTTGTGAACTTCTGGCCTGCAGCTTGTGTCAGCAGGGGAGTGTCTGAAACATTGTGGAGAGAACTGTAATCAGTGCCCGCCATCTCCTCACCGCAGACTGCTGTTCAAAATCAATTCAAGCACTACCCGCGGACTGTGCATGATGGACACAGCTTGCACACGCTGACCATTCACACATACAGCATTTGTGTCAATGGACACACAAACAAGGTCAGCCGGTGGAGTGGTGGTTAGGGAATTGCCCCTGCAATCGGAAGGCTCAGGGTTCGAATCCCAGGACTGGCAAGGTACTGCCCCCACACACTGCTCCCTGGGCCCTGAATGGTTAAATGCAGAGAACAATTTCACATTGCCTGCTGTGCTGTACTGTCCTCATGTATGACAAATGGACATGTTGCAGATCAGTACTGAGGGCTTAATTGCTTCATAGAAAGAGAAAGTGACCATTTGTCATACGTGAACACAGCACGAAATTCAACCTCTGCATTTAACGCATTCAATAAGTGAAGCAGGGGGCAGCTACGAACACAGCACCCGGGGAGCAGTGTGTGGGGATGGTACCTTGCTTAGGGTACCTCAGAGGTGCCTAGCGGTCTTGGGAATCAAACCTGGACTTTCTGGTCACAGGGCGAATCCCCTAACCACTAGGCTACCAGCTGCCCAAAGAGCATGTTGCATTTCTGTCTGTGATAGCTTTTAAGTCTGTAGCATGAAATGAATAAATCTTACTTTCAGAACAGATTTTATTTTATAAATTTGTTTCTACTTGCTTTTTGTTTCGTTCAGTTGTTTTCATTGCTGATTTTCATTGCTGCATTTGCAAGACTTGAGACCTATCCTGTTGAATCACACCACTGTTTTTTGGAGGCTGTAGGAATGCTCTAATAATAACAAAAGGCAAGATGTACAGATGTGACAGCAACCATAAAGCAAGCTCATCACACACTCTAAATAGTCTTGAGTAGATGGCTGCTGTTACTGTTTTTAGTCCTGCTACTTACTCCTCACATACAGAACAGTGTGTGTCATACAGTGTCAGAAAACAAACAGGCAAGTCTATTAGAGATTTGGCACTGTTTCAAGTAGGTGTCTTGGGTTTGAATTCCAGGACTGCTATTGGTAACACTGAAGTACCCTTGAGCAAGGGGAAAGTGACCACTCTGTCATACATGAACGCACCACAGCGAAGCAATTTAACCCATTTACCAAGCAAAGCAGTGGGCAGCCAGGAGCACAGCGCCCGAGGAGCAGTGTGTGGTGACTCAGGGTACCTCAGAGGTGCTTGGAAATCGAACCCACAACTTTATGATTGCAGGGTAACCAGGCTACCAGCTACCCCTCACATACTGGTACCACCTACATACTGCCCACACTGCTCCCCACTGTGTTTGTGGCTACCTGCTGCTTCACTTGGTGAATAGGTTAAATTCTGAGAAAGATTTTCACACTCTTCACAATGTGTGCTGGGGCATGTTCATGTATTACAAATGGACTTTATATATACTGATGTTTTGGACACTTCAAAAACCTCCAAACAGCTACTGAACCAAAGCTCCAAAACTTTTCCAAATCATAGTGTGCATATTTATGTGTACATGCTCATGCATTTTTTGCATCATTTTGATCTATAATTGATCTATAACATATTCTCTGCATTTGCTTGGGGTGAACAACATCTGCATTTTGGCCAAAATCTTGTCAGTCAAAGAAAGAAAAGTCATCAAATTGCATATCACTATGTCAGCAATGTTAGTCCAAAATGCTTGATAGAAACAGGGTAAGGATGAAAGACCATTCTCTCTCTTTAGAATAGTTTTAAGTAATGAAGGCAAATTCCCACAATGCTCTTAAAATGGTTTGTTTATTGTTAAATAAACATTTAAGTTGTATTTAAGCAGGATTGCACAATAAAATGACATTTTGATTACAGGAGAACAGTACATAGTCCGAATTAAGTTACACTACAGAGAGTCCAAACTGACTGAGATGTGCATATAATCTAACTTTCTGTAAATTCATTTTTTATTATATTTCTATTTAAATAAAATGACAGTATCATCAAGGAAATATGAAGGAAAGAACAACATTCAATACATGAATGGAGGCAGATAAATACTGCACAAAATTGCATCCTATTAATATTAATTATCTAAGAATTATTATAATAAAAATGAAGTAATCAGATTGCCTGTCTATAACCGAGGGTCTAGAATAATTAATTTGGCTACTTTCTGCTAACCTACCACAAAACATTTTTCAAAGTATAGCCACAGGGACTACTCCCTCCTTTGGCACCATCTAGTGGCCTTGCAGCAGCAGCAGCAGCAGAGGTCTCAATTCGTTTTGAAAACTACTAGTGACATGGATGATATTGAGATGGTTGATATTTTTCAGTTGGCCATAATACTGTCGATCAATGTAATAATTTAAATAAACCAGTTAATAAAAATACATTTTTTGGTGTTGGGGTAAGCTTGTTGACTCTCTGTCTTAATGATTTCACGCATGATTTTATTCATTACATTTAACTAAGCTTTCAATTAAATGGTGAGACATATGGGACACAATATACGGTGGTGGAGACATGCCCATAGTGTTCCCAGCGTGAGTGAAGCGTATACTATCCTAAATGCCGTAATCTGCAGTGAGTTGCTGTATTGAAAGTATACGATTTATTGAAGAATGTGACAGCAGGGAAAACTAATTTTATCAATGAACTAGCTTTAGATATAAGGCCTGTCCTGGCTGTCACTTTCCTCTCCCTCAAATTCAAATGGAGAAGGGATGTCCTGCCGATACACAGTCAGCTGTCAAAGACAAAAGCAAAGTTAGTTTGTAATCAAGATACAATATTTACTTTTAAAATGTTGTAAACTACTTGCTCTTACATCTGGAATTTTGATGTTGACGTCAAACCCCTCTTGAGTGGAAGCCACAAGGCTGGCTGAAACTTCTTTGTCGGGATTTTTCTCATGTCTCTGATAGAAGCCCATTAGGTAGGACATACCTGGCCAGTATTCACGAACCCTAAAGGAAAGAAAGTGCTTTAAAATTCAAAGTATGCTTTGCTACCATATCAGTCAGGTCCACTGGAATTTAGTGTGGTGCTGCACATTGTATGATGATGCCCACATGATCATGCACAATTACAATCCAATAACTTCGAAGTGAATGTAGTGTACCTTTAAAACTCATTTAAACTCATGCACATGGCCAATAAGGAACATTAAAGTCTATGTTGTACACCGAAGGACTAAAATTTACCTGGACATAACCTTTATTTAAGCTTGTTTTGTTGTATAGCTTTAATCTTAACTTTTTTATTTCTGCCATGACAATGCAAATTTGGGACTAATATAGGTTTATCTTATCTAGGAACCATGAATGCGAAGAGTCTGGACTGGGTTGTCTTAAACTTAAATGGCTTTATGTTTTTATGAAAACCTACAATGATTTATTTTCTTTTTCCTTTTTGAGCAGATTGAGCATTGCTTCAATCTCACCTCTGCAATCCAGTTCATCATTGGCTCTAATCAATGGTACCGTCTGCAAAATGTATTTTGATGCATTCTGAGTTAGATTTGCAGTCATTTGTATATACTATGAAGTTAAAGTCACCTTTGGCCAGCCACCTGAATGAATGAAGGAACATTGGTCCAGTTCATGTCTGCATGTATAGAGGGCTTTGGTCCAGTTACTTTTGCAGCAGAAACCTTCAGCGCCACCTCATATGTCTGACACTCTGCGCCCCATTTCAAATGGGCCTATAAAGTATACAAGAGTGAACACAAGATGGCTGGAGTCAAACTACTTTTAAAAAGACACATTTTCATATTATTTCTTTAAAAACACAATATTTAAGTATTTATAATTTAATATGTTAGTTACTATCATGGTAAAATAGCTACTGCAAATATCCTACCTACGTGCTGATCATTAACTACACCTCTGTATGCAGAAATACAGTTGAAATAAAATAGTTCTCAAAAACCGTTACCTTTGCTCCCGCTTGCATCTTGTCAACACTGAGATCAGCACATATTTTCCAGTTCACCTCTTCAGCCACCTCTGAAATGATCAATTCAATGTCATCTCTTAGCTTGGCTGGAGTGTAATAGAGAGCAGCCTCATAACCCAATGGCTTTACACTTGGATTGATGGTCAGCACTTTCACTGAGATCATGGGATCAGGAGTTCCCTGTGTTAAAGACAGATTAAGGGATCAGAAGTGGAGGAATTGCAGAGGTTATAAATATTAAATCGAATAACTCATGAAATGTTCCAGTACCTCTTCCAGTAACTGAGGGGTGGCCACTTGTTGCCTGAGGTCTGGTGTGTATTTATTAGGACCAACACTGACCTGGATTTTAATCTCTTCAACAGGCATGTCACCTGTTGTGACTTTTGAAATATTCATGGAGAGAAAAGTTTCCATTAGTTGCAACAAAAATCTCGTCACTTTTGGGACAAAAGCTTATAATGTATACAACTATACACAACATTACATGAACATTCTGAACATAATATTGGACCATTTGTTATCAACATGAAATAAAGGACACTCAGCATTTGCAAACTATGTAAAATGAGTAGTTAAATAATAAATTCAAAATGTAGATAAAGGTTTGGTTGCAACTATTTTGTCAGAGGAAGTAAGTATGATACAACCTACCTGGCTCGAGCTGACATGAAAAGTGGGTGTATCCTAAGAAGTAGTACAGAGGATATTCTTTTAGGTAATGTTCTCGTTTAGCTTCCACTTGAGTGCAGAGCGTGGTTCCATACATGCTTGCTTCAGCACAGTACTTATATTTTGGGTGATTTATTTCTGATCTTTCAGCCTGTCAGGCAGAAATGTGTGACAGCTCATTCTCAGTCGCTACTGAATCTGTATCTCTTTTTAGTATGTAGTATTGTAATGAATACTGTACCGGGTCATCTCTAAAACTTTGCTCATAATCTCTGGCATCTGACATCATGGGAGTCATTTTAGCCGACAGCGGATCTTCAACATTTCTTGACACCGCGTATATATTGGAACTAGGAGATAATTCAGAACATCGTTAAAGAAATATTTTGTTGGAACTCTGCAGCTACTGGAAGGTTGCAGAGTTATGCAGTTAAACAATAAAACTGAATTAGTCTCTAATGTACCGCTTAATTTACAAACACTGCCCATTGTAATCCACCACGGGCTGGTAACTATCAGCTAGAGATGCGACTAAAAAATGACAGAGTATTCCATTAAGCTATGAATGTCATTTTAAGTTACTCCTAGGAGAGTTAAAAATCTTGGAGAACATACTTGACTGACAAGAGCTCTGTGTTTTTTTTCCATGGAACAAGGTTGGCCTCATATTTATTTTCTTTTGCATTGATTTTCAAGTCAATTTTCCAAGGCAAACCCTCGACCATCTTGACGTGCAGCTGGACGCCACTCTGAAAGAGATCTGTATTGATCCCGTGGTAAACCAAAAAATCTTTGCCCGCTCTGCAACAAGAGATGCAGTTATTCCACACTGGTCAATCAAAACATAATAGTGTATTTACCACTGCCACTCAGAAGTGTACTATATGTTTATATAAAGAAATAAAGCAAAATCAAATGTATAAAAGAAATAAAGCAACATGTCCAGATGTAAACAGTCAGCCAAGAGACATTTGGAATCATTTTTGCTTTTTTTATGTAAAAGGGACAGACTGGGGCTGGACTGGCTAAACCGCCCAGCAGAGGGAGACGAAGCACTGCCACAGCAGGGTCAGGCAGAAGAAGAATACGAAGGACACCATCCTCCCGCAATCAGCAGGCATGAGCTGCACGAGTGGGCGACCCTTTATAACCAGCTTCCTCATCGCTGGGTCTTTGCTGTCACAAGCATAAGACTTGAGCCGGCAAATTATCGGTATTGCGAGAGTTCTCGAGTTCCTATGCGTTTCTCTTAGTGCTCATCTTGAGCTTTTCCCTAATGCACACGTTCAAAAATGCACTCAGCACATTTTGACGGCACCACACTCCTGACCTTTCCTCCTCTCCCTGAACCCAGCCCGACTGTTCGCCAGGTTCCGTGCTGTTTTGTTTGAGCGTGTTTTTGATTTCTCCGTGGGTGGAGTGGACAGTTTCCCTCCTGGCAGTTTCAGTATCTTAAGTCAATTCTTATTTTCTGATTAGTAGGCGACACCATCATCAGGTGCATTGTGAAGCGCCCGTTATCGTTTCCGCCTCAGTGGTGCAGCAAGTAATCGAGGCAGTCTTAACTGCGGCTGCCGCGTGCTCTAGCCCCTCTTGTAGTGTCAGTATTAAATTAAAAAGCTCAATTTGGATGTCAGGCCTGTTTGATGTTAGAGGAAAACTGTTTTGGGTTTTTGCCAGTTGTCTATTATCTTGTCAGTTGTAAATGTAAACACCCCTGAAGTCAAAAGCAGGTGCCACAAAGGCAGCACTTTTGATTTAAAAAAGAGGTTTGTATGGATGAAGGACCTTGTGAAGCAGGTCTGCCCAGTGTGTGGCCTGTGGGCCAAAGATGACTTGTAAGGAAATTTGATTTGGCCCAACGATAAAGTTACCCTAGCCCCAAACCCTCACTAATATAAACATTTTGCAGTAATTCTTAAAAAAATCTCATTTTCTTTGTATAGGCTACTTCAGTAATGAAATTTAGCACAACAAATTTAAATACATTTTTGAAATCTAAGAATGAGACCATTTTTTTCTTGTAGTTGGTGGGCAACCACAAACTGGACTTCGGACATAATATCTAAGGTTCTATACAAATGTAAGGAATTTTCATATCCATTTATCTTATGTGGACACTTTAAATGGCTCTATCCACACTCTACAATAATGGTCATCTAAAGAGTAATTTTGTTGAGGATTAAATGGTTCTTCTATGGCATTATGCTTTTTGGCACCTTTATTTTCAAACTGTATATTTAGAAAAAATAGTTCCATTAAAAATATAGCTGCAGGGGCATATATGTTACAAAGAAGAAAATATATGAACTATACTTAACCCTGAAAATCCATCGCTTTGAAGAGAAATATCCGCTTTGAGCAGTTCATGCAGGTGTTCCTTTGGAGGTGGGTTAATGACAGCTTTTGCTGCAATTCCAAAGATAGTTGTCTTAGCATTCTGTTCAATAGTGTTAGGAAGTCAAGTCATGTGGAATAATAGCACTTTTACCATTTACAGTAATGGCTGTCAGGGATGAATAGTATTTGCTGATTTCAGTGGGCAGGCCAAGGCATGTTGGCTGAATGAATCTGGTTTCCAGTACGAGGTACGGCTTTGTCCAGTGCCAGGATATGCCTTTTTGCAGATTTTGAACGAAGTTCCACAGTTTGTTTTCTTTACTTGCAGTGAGACTCACAGACTAAATTGGTGGAGAAAAAAAATATTGTAATTTATAATTTTCACAAAAAAAAAACCTCAAAGCTTTACAAGAAGACTGAAAACAACCATGAATTGTTTATTTGATCATTGTAAATGGCTTACCTTTAGAATCAGCTGAACTACATCTTGATTCAGATCTAGAAAGGAGACCTCTTGTCCAAATAGCCTTGCATATACAGACAATAGAGGTTTATCTTTTGGGAGTGACTGCCAGTCTGAGAGCTTTAAATAAAAATGGGAGAAATGTACATCACTGGCAGTACATATAGAAAAATACAATAAAAATCTGGCAACAAATTTGCAGGTAGAATAAATAACATTCTTTAAATTTATATTTGATTGCAGTCTTTTGAGCACGATATCTGTGTTGGTATCTATATAGATATTCTATCTGTCTGTCTGTCTGTCTGCATATCTACTATCTTACTAATGCAAGCTTCTCGGCTGAAGACTGTTCTATATTTACAGTATACTTGCAGATGACAGGGTGTAATTTCACCTGTACCTCCCTGGTACAAACAAACAAGTGTAATAAAATGTCCAGACTAATTTCACTCACTGTTTTCATAATAGCTGCAAAATCAATGACGTCAAAATCCTTGACCAGCTCTTTCAGGCCTTCTGCGCGAACACCAATCTGCATAGATATTGGTATACAGTCAACAACTTCGTTAGTACGGAATTACATAATGGTCCTAATAAAATCATGCTAACAAAATGCACTTTTAAACAGTTACTGTCCTGTTACCTCAATAAGCTGAAGTATTCTTCCTATGAAGTGAAGTTTTCCTTTCGAAATCATTTCTGTGGGGATTGGACTTGTACCACTTTTCAGCCAATAAAACTCACTGGATGTGCCCGTCAGAAAGTCATCTGAAGAGTAAAGCAGTAAATGCAGACTTTTCTAAACTTACAAAGAAGATAGAGGTAAACAATACTGAAAGTAGGGAAAGATGTGAGCATAATTTATGCATCTTTAGCATTGGCTAAAAAAGATTAGAATGTACATTCAGTGCAGCATTCTGAGTGTCCCTGAGTGGCTTTTTAAATAATGAAAAATGATCTATGTTGAATATATTTATATGCTATTTTTAAGACAGGATAAGTTCTATCTTCATAGATATGGCAAAAATCTATGGATATACAGGTGCTGGTCATATAATTAGAATATCTTCAAAAAGCTGATTTATTTCACTAATGTGAAATTCATTCCACACAGACTGGTATATTTCAAGTGTTTATTTCTTTTAATTTTGACTGACAACTAATGAAAACTCCAATTCAGTATGTCAGAAAATTAGAATATTACTTAAGACCAACACAAAGAAAGGATTTTTAGAAATCTTGGCCACCAAGTATGAACATGCAAGGAAATGCAATATTTACTGTCATCAGAGAACATAACTTTGGACCACTCAGCAGCAGTCCAGTCCTTTTTGTCTTTAGCCCAAGCGAGACACTTCTGAGGCTGTCTGTTGCTTAAGAGTAGCTTGAAACAAGGAATGCAACAGTATGTGCATAGAGGTTCTTGACTCCAGCTGCAGTCTACTCTTTGTGAATCTCCTCCACATTTTTGAATGGGTTTTGTTTCATAATTCTCTCCAGGGTGTGCTTATCCCTATTGCTTGTACACTTTTTCCTACCACATCT
>JBBIGB010289433.1:0-12899 GCA_037577075.1 Alestopetersius hilgendorfi | reverse complement strand
TTATGTTGTGAAAATAAGTAAATTCCCTCAAAATGGAGTAAATTCCCACAAAATCAATTCATTTGTGGTAGATTACACACAAAAAACAGCTAAAGCAAACTGCAGTATGTTCTATATACTGCCTGAGATACAAAATCTAAGGTTATGGCCCTGTTTCGAGAACCCTGTAGCGTAACAGTGGAAGGGAGATGGTCATTTTTCCACCAAATTGTGCTATGAAGTCTGCTGGCTACAACTGGCAATCAGGATTGATTGCCTCATTCACATTTTCAAACTGTTCACTGACCTTCAGGGCTTCCACAGCCTGTTTCAGCTCCTCCATCTGCTTCACTCTGTCATGGATCTTCTCTTGAATCTCGGCTTGTGTGGCACCCAGGCGTTGCTGTGATCCAAAACAGTATGAATACATGATTAGTACTGATTATATGTAACTGATGTATACATACACCACACTACATTTTTACAGAGCCTTGAATCAAAAGTGTTTTTTTGTACATAAAAGCATTTCAGTGATAAGAACTTGGCGGAAATATTTGAAGCCTGTCTTTTGCGTAACAGCAGAGAGGCCACAATGAAACCGTAATGATTGTGCAACACTCAGCTTGTCAAAGACCAACAAAGAATGCTTGCAATCACAAAAAGTTCAGTCCTTCCCGGGGCAGTAATACAGCACAAGCGACTTCTTTATGCACCGTCCGGGTGGAGATCACACACTGTTTGTTTTAGGGGTTTGGCAAATAGCTATAGATACTGTTGATGACCGGCTGTGGGTAGGTGCAGCTAATTTCTCTCACATTTGACAAAAGCTGGTCTATTTGTGGTTCCTTCCCACCATCCCACCAACATGTAAAGAGTAAGAAACACTCCTTTTCTTGCAAAAAAACACAAGTTTCTTGCAATTACTTGGATATATATGGAATAGAAGCATCAGTTCCAATCTGATTCAGCATGAGTCATCATGATTTAAGTAAGGAGGTGTCCAGCTTGATTCATTTAATTGATTAATCCAAGGTTTAGGTTAATTGTGCTGGGCAACGCCCTCTAGTACAAAAACTGATTTAAGTCATTCGAACTATCCATGCACTCTCCACAAACAATTTTGTTATTTGGCAGCATATTGTAAGCTCAGAAACAAACCAACCAAATGAGCACAAACCTGTATTTCAGATTCCTCTACAATATTAATTTCTAATGTTATTTGTTTTGTAGCATGTAATTGAGGTGCACTTTTTCCTTTAGCTAACTTTAATGACATTGGGTGAGCATATACTGCAATCTCAACTTGGACAATATTATCAGTAAAACAGCTGAAGTTGGTGTACTTTCTGCTTAGCCTGTTGATCAGATTCACACCTCAACATGTGTCACATCTGAACAGAGCACAGCCCACAGTGTGAACAGAGGAAGATTGTTTTCTGCATTTAACCCACTGACCAAGTGAAGCAGTGGAGCAGACTATATCTTGATCGAAGGGTGCCACAGGCAGTACTGGGAGCTACGAGCTTCCGGTCACAGGGGCACCTCCCTAACCACCAAACCACCACATGCAGAAGATATTACACTACACTACGCCACATGACTTTTTGTCTCTCGCTCTCTCTCTCGTTTCAGACATTTTAAGCTGAAAGTTCTCCTACCTGCATGTCAGCACGCTCCTGCTCGGCCGACACCATGTCGTGGCCCTTGTGCTCCTTGACGGTACACAGCACGCAGATGCACATCTGGTCAGTTCGGCAGTACAGCTCCAGGCCTTTTTGATGCTGGGGGCAGATCTGGCGGTCCAGGTGTCCGATCTCGTCCACCAGCTTGTGCCTCTTGAAAGTGGCCGACTCATAGTGAGGCTTCAGGTGCTTCTCGCAGTACGAGGCCAGGCACATCAGACACGATTTGACGGCTTTGAGCTTTTTGCCGATGCAGATGTCACAGGCCACGTCCCTGGGCCCTGCGTAGTTGTAGTCGGGTGATGGAGGGTTTGGAGGAGATGGTTCTGACTGCCTGTAGGTGGAGGAGCTGCGGGACGTCTGCAGGCGTCGCGGAGTTGGCCTCTTGTTGTAGGTGACCCGGCACTGGGGACACAGGTACTGACCCGTGTGGTCGGCATGGTCCCAGTAGGTCTTGAGGCAGATGGAGCAGAAGATGTGTCCACAAGGGATGGACACGGGGTCCCTGAGGTCCTCCTTGCAGAGGTAGCAGGTGTCCTGGTCCAGTGACATTGGTCCAGCAATGAGAAGGCACCTGAGAGGAGCTACGGAGAAGCCTGTGAGTGTTTAAAGAACTTCAGACGAAGTGAGACGCAGGGGCCACCGCCACATGTTATATACAGTAAACAGGCAGGCAAAGAGGGAGGACAAACTGGTTGAGCAGAAACTTGTGAGCAGGTAGGGGAGTGGCTGAGAGACACAGATGAGTGGAGCCAGAGAAAGAGTGAACGAGAGTGCGAGACAGTCATCAGTCAATCAGTGTTCTATGAGTAGGAAAGAAAAAGAAAAATGAATGAAATGTATCTCGAGACCCAGTTTGTTTTGACAGTTGTACTCCTGAATTTAAAGTATGTGTTTTCATCATCACTACACTTTTCACACAAGGGGAAGAAAAAAGAAAATTTGCATCATCTGCGTAACCGTGAGTTTAGTAGCCAAACCTGCATGACCACAATGGTCGTGAGTCTAAGACTAAAAATATGACACCCAAAGTTGCGCCGAATGGTGTCCATTCTCGTGCCGCCAACAGAATGACATCTGAGAGTTGAGAAGAAAATGACACCATTTTAACAATTATTAACAATTTTAACCTCCTCTCTTTTTTGGAATGCACCTTTTTTTGCACAGTATTAAGAATATACTTCACAAAACAGGGACATCGCTCAAGTTGACTCAAGGACATCGCTCAAGTTTATCCACTATGTCTACTGTTGATGGGCCCAAGACAGCAGCACTATTTAGCTCTAAAATGAAGCAGTTTTTAACACAGAATCAGAGAGAACATGCACTTAAGCATTCAAACACGTCAGGATTTTTAAATTGTGTTTCATTACAACTGTTTAAATGAGTAACAGGGTTGAAAGTAATATGGTTTATTTGTACATAATTCAATATACAAAATGTATACAAAAAATTTTTAACAAGTCAGCATGCCGTCTTCAGCAGATTTAATCCAATTTCAACGCAGAACACTAAAATGGTAATCCAACATGTAAATGAGAATGTAGAATATAGTAACCTGGAGATTATGTGGTTATTGATTAAGGAGATATTTCTGGTTATTTGAATTTCTGTTTTTCAGTTTAGGATGCTGTCTGATCTAAAATCCCTGCCTGATTTGCACCACACATTTACACCATGACCACCAGAATCATCACCAGAGATCCTCCCCTATAGAGCAATAGAGTCTCTACAGCACTGTGTATATGCAAGCATTTAATGTCAGTAGATTTGCAGTAACTCACATTTCTTCATAATTGTATGCGTATTTCATACCCTTCCATGCCAGCATGTTATCCTATTGTCTATCAGTGAAAACATACATTATATGCACAAAAGTATTGGGACGCACCTCTTAATTCTTGAATTCAGGTGTTTTAATCCTACACATTGCCACAGGTGTATATAATTAATCATACCGAGACATTATGGACAACACCATGCTTCCAACTTTGAGGACACAGTTTGGGGAAGAACCTTTTGTATTCCAGCATGACTGTGATCCAGTGCACAACAAAAGCTCCATAAAGACATGGTTGGAAGAGTTTGGTGTGAAAGAACTTGGCTGGCCGCACCTCAGTCCTGACCTCAACCCCATCCAACACCTTTGGGATGAACTGGAACGGAGATTGTGAACCAGGACTTCTCATCCCACATCAGTGCCTGACCTCATAAATGCTCTATAGAATGAATGGGCACAAATGAAACTCTCCAAAATCTTGTGGAAAGCCTTCCAAGAAGAGTGGAAGCTGTTATAGCTGCAAAGGGGGGACCAACTCCATATTAAAGTCTATGGATTAGAAAGCAATATCACTGAAGTCTTTGTTGGTGAAATGGTCAGGCCTCCCAATATATTTGTCCATTAAAGCTGACCATAATAAACTGAGTAGATCCTGACAAGAATTTCTCTTGTATCGTCTAAACTGAACGCTTTCTCGCATGCGGAGAGGCAGATAGGAGCTTAATGCTTTGTAGTATTAAACTATTAAACTTGGAAACAGAATTAAAACATTTGACATACACTGATCACTTGTCAAATCTCAAGTTAGCAAATTAGTGACTTAAGTCATGTGGTTTAAGTCTAGATCTTTGCATTGTTCGTAAGTTTTAACATAACAAAAAGAGATGGTAAAGCATGAGGTGCTGGATTCAAACATTAGTTCAAAAATAATAGGATGTGTTAAGTATTTTAAGGATTATATTTCAGGGCAAAATGTACTTGTGGTTGGCTGGGCGAAGCAAAATGGCTGTTTTAATGCTTATAATTCCTCATTATAAATAGTGTTCTCAGACTGTTTAACTTTTGGCCGCCACTGTCCGTATTAGTAAATATAATATCAATGAATAACTCCTCAAGCATGGAAAGACCTGTGGGGTTGAATAAACAGGGCAGGTTTTTGAGTGTGACGTCTTCTTCTTGCACTGCTTTCTCAGTGGGGCCCTTGTTGCTTGCAGAGGTTTTAATGCAGGGCATTAATTTTGCTAGCTGATGCCTTAATGCATGCCATATTGTGTAGGAGCCTGAGTGATGGATTTCCACTTTGGATGCAGAAACCCTGTGACCTTTTGGCACATGCTGTCAAACCTTGAGGCTAAATTCCATTTTAACCCCCTGCTTTATATTCTGAGTGCATTTTTCTCTGGGCTAAAAGCCTCGAGGTAGAAAATAAAACCAATTTTGTGCTAAAACAGTTGATACAAGTCGAAATGATATAAACCGGCCCTAACCTCATCCTGAAATGAACATTCACTGACCCTACGTTGTTTCGGCCGTGGATGCTGTGGATAAAAAGTGAAGGGCCTTTTACTGGAACATTTTGCCTCCCGCTACGCCGAGTCTTTTTCTTGCGCGGCCTTGGCTTTCATCCTTGTTCAAAGGAGCCGGAAACGTGTGTTTGTAGACGTACCTCCCACTAGGCCAACGGGATCTCTACTGCGTGAAAGCAAATTGGCTTTAAGTGGCTGTTGTTCAGCATGAAGCTAAGGCTGAATTGCCCTGTAAAATGAAAGGCTGTTGGAAAGACTTTTTGGTGTGTAGTACTATGCAGCACAAGTAGAAATCAGTATGGATCTCTTTCTAAAATTTAATATCTTCTTATTCTTGATGTTTTTGTAGATGCTGTGCTTTCTGGTAGTATGACATTCTCAAACAGACTCAGTTTTTAGTGTTATATTTTCAGATTTGTGTTTAGTTTAACATTGTGCTTATTATAAAGTCATAAAAGGAGCAGTTCAGGAAACATTTCACCATGTGTTGTATTTGTATAACTATGCATGTGATAAAGAATCTTGAATTTTGTATTGTTGTTATACTTTTTTGATTCTAGAGGATTCTTAACATGATTGCACTTGAATTTAAATGGAATTACATTTTTTGATTGAACCAACATGATCACCGACTTGTATGACTATCATTGGACCAACCGGCTCTTTGTTTGCAGTGTCAGGAGTAAAGAAAAGTCAGCGGCAGGAATGCACCCTGGCCTGATAAGTCAGATAACGGCAGGTCAGAAAGCTGGGGGCATGCAGAGATAAATATTTCCAGAGTGCAAGTGTGAGCCAGCATGAGGGAGTCTTCAACCCGTCCCACCGCAGGACACAGACCTGAATGACATCTGCACAGGGTGCAAGAGTCCTGGAATGACGTCATTAAGAGGATAATATCAAAGTAGATACACTAAGATCAAGCATGTTTGCTGGAAAAACGACTTTTTCTCTGAGTTACTTTAAGTCAGTCTATGCCTTAGAGAAAGGAGGTCAATTGCACTGGCTGACTAACCAGCACAACCTGAAAATTACGTTACATTAAAGTCAAAGTGAACTTTACTGTCATCTCAGCTATAAAAACGTAAACAGTGATGCGAGACACCGTGGCTCCAGATTTTACAGGGTACAAAGGACACAACCTAATGTAAATAAACTATAAATTTACTTTAATTAGAAGTAAAAATTGATACAAGTGCAGTATGGTACAAGGTCATTTTTAACATCCGAAAACTGTGCAAATCAGCAGTCAGGTGGAAAGAAACAATACTGGAACGTAATTGTGTGTTTTATATTAGCCAGTTAACATGAATAAAGAACTGCCCAGATTCTTACACGAAAATAACAAAATAATAAGAAAGCAGTGAAAGGACATCATAATGTTAGCTAGCCTGTCAGCTGCTTACATCACACTGAAATTTTGGAAAAGCAGGATTTTAGCAGTTATTAAAAAGCTAGCTAAAGTTCTTTTTACTAAGCAAACTCAAATCAGCCATTTGTATTATTTAATTATATTAAAACTAGGAGCATAAACAGAAAATGTTGTTTATTTCACATTCATAAAACAGTATTTTATGTATTGGTTTTGGCAACACTGTATTTTACCCCGACAGTATGTTTCTCATTTATTAAACTATATATGAGACTTATTAACACCACAGCTGTCATTCTGTTGTAGACATACAATATACAAATAGTAATACAGAATGGATGAAAGTTCTTCCACACTGAACTCATCCAACCATGTATTTATGGAGCTTGTTTTGTGCACTGGGGCACAGTCATGCTGGAATAGAATATGACCTAAGAAATAAGGGGCCTAGTCCAAACCTTGTAAAACAGGCATGTCCCTATTCTTTTGTGCATATAGTATATTCTCAACAGTCAGCTATATAACACCAACATTTTAAAAGTGGACCAATGTGTATTACGTGCAGCTTTCTTCTAAACTCATACTGGCCTGGGACATGGATCACAGCTGGAGAAGGTACAAGGCGGAGGAAATCATAGTAAGGCGGGATGCAGGCTCACATTCCTGTTGAATCACTTCCGCAGTGACACACAGGATGTATGATTAAACCACCGTTCAATGTTCTATAGCAGAAACAATGTAAAATAGATTGTCTGTATGTCCTTTATACAATGTTAATATTATGAACAGCAGAGACTGTAATAGCTCCTGTCAAATATTCATGACCAAGTTCATGGGCCATCAAATTTATCGCTGCTATTTACCATATGTTTAAAGAGACTATCCGTGCACATTCCCACAGTGACTCACGCATCTCTGTTTAAAGAGGAAACTAGCCTCCCCCAAACCAAAACATGCACTATACGGAGAAAAGTATTGGGACACCTGACCATAACACAAACAAGGACTTTAATGACATTGCATTCAAAAACATAGACTTTAATATGGAGTTGGTCCCCTTTGCAGCTATAACATCATCCCCTCTTCGCTTGGATCTCTTTCTGTGGGAATTTGTGCCCATTTTTTCTGTAGAGCATTTATGAGCTCAGGCACTGATGTTGGGTGAGAAGGTCTGGCTCGCAATCTCTGTTCCAGTTCATCCCAAAGGTGCTGGGTGGGGTTGAGGTCAGGGCTCTGTGTGGGCCAGTCACGTTCTTCCACACTGAACTCTTCCAACCATGTCTTCATGGAGATTGCTTTGTGCACTGGGGCAAAGTCATGCTGGAATAGAAAATGAAACAAGGGGCCTAGTCAAAAGAAGGCATGTCCCAATACTTTTCTCCACAGAGTGTATTCTCAATAGTCAGCTTTATAACTCAAAAATGCTGCATAATCATATTAAAAGTGCTTCATAGTAGGGTTTATAACACGGGTCTATTTCCAGCATGTACTGTAACTAAAGTGTGTGGTGTTTAAAATTAGAACACTCCTTCTTGTCCCTCCTGATTGTGGTGTAACTGGAGCTGTTTCTTGTCCCACTGCAACACCTTCAAACAGTAGCAGAGGTGACTGGACCCAGAGAACAGACTAGCCAACTGACCCTGCAGTTTATCTGCTGCCATTTTTGGCAAGCTGCAAGGCTGCATCCAATCCACTTCAGAAGTATAGGTCAGTGAACTGTATGTAATGAACTGTATAACACACAGTAAACTAGCCTTCACCACCAAAAATGATTAAACTGCCGAATATTAACAGTAAGGTCAGTCATCCAGTGAACTGTTTTACAGTTGTAGTTTATGACATAAACAGTAGGGTATGTCAACAGGCAAATGGACTGTACGTGTTACCTGTTGCCATAGTTATGACATTTAGTCTTCATCCCCAAACAGATTAGATACCAGCCTTCAGCTTGGCAAAACTGAATGTAAAATCATTACATGCAGTTGGCCATAGACTGTATGTCATGTGGCTATTTTCTTTCTTTTCTCCACTATTTGACATACAGTCCACTAGCCCTCAAAAGGTGGGGTAAGTCACCCTGTAGACTGCGTGTCATGTTACAGTTCCATACTGTAGTTTTATAGCTGCACTATATGTCACCTGACAATATACACTGTATGGACAAAACTCAATGGCAACAGGGACGTTAATGACATTGCATTTGAATACATAGACTTTAATATGGAGACTGTTGCCTCTTTGCTGCTATAACAGCTTCCACTCTTCTCGTAAGGCTTCGAGTTTTGTGCCCATTTATTCTATAGAGCATTTATGAGTTCAGTCACTGATCTCTGTTCCAGTTCATCCCAAAGGTGTTGGATGGGGTTAAGGATATATCTTGATATGCTAAATCATTAAGAATGTCTTTCACTGGAAGCAAGGGACCTAGCCCAAACCACGAAAAACCCTGTCCCTATATTTTTGTCCATATAGTATACCATATAACATGGGGTTAATCATAAAGGACACTGTAAATCTCATCCTTATTATGATCAACATTCTTTGATTGTGGAGAAGGATGTGGCCCAAATCTTTCACCACTGAATTCGATGAACTTCAGTTTTGCGTGAAAATATAAAAAGTGGGGTCAGTTAGCGTGACGAATGTATGAGCCACCTATTTTCATAGTCACACTACATGACATACAGACCGCTGGGCTTCACAGTCACAATAGCTTAGTAGCAAGACGTCTTCCAGCTTGCTAGAAATGGCAAAAGATAAACAGTGGACTTTATATCACACAGTTTCATAGTTACGCCACAGGACACCTGACAACATACTACATGACTCTTGTTCATCATTAAGGGGTTAGTAAATATTATCCTCATAATGTTTAATGTTGATGTTCTTTGCTTGTGGAGAAGGTCGTGGCCCAAACGTTCCTACAAAGTCATGCAACGGAAAATGTTTCATCAACAGTGAAACAGCTGTTGACAACAGAGGAGGGTTGTATGATTATTAATTTTATGATCCTCTTCAGGGTGCAGTCTTCCTCTTTCCATTACCTCAATGAATCTGAAAGGAATCTCCATCAGACGAGCTTCTGCATTTACAGACCCTTTCTCTCCAGTTTTGGTCTTTTTTTTCGGCAGTTTCACTCTCTGCAACCTGCTCACTCCCACCTGGCTGGTCTCCAGGCATCCAGCAGCACACACACCCTGCACTCTGCATCTAAGCCAAGACTTACAAAGGTAACCATTGTTCGAGGGAAACACTTGTAAATACCTTGTCTCCATGCACTGACCAATCAAACGTCAGAAGCCAGTCCTACATAAACGTTCACATTATGCATGAGCATACTTCAAATGTACCTGGTCACACTCTGTTGAACAGAAGTGCGTGCGTGCACACACACACACACACACACACACACAAATGCACACAGGCACACTGGTATGAACAATTACACACGCACATACAGACACACACATACACCCACACACAAAAACATTTGCACACATGCACACACACAAATACACGTAGCCATAAAAACACACACAGGTGCACACACACACACACACACACACACACACACACACACACACACACACACACTACTCTTAGTCATTAACCCAATGAAGCATGACCCATGACCTTTAGTACACATAAGGAAGAACAAGGCTTCCTGCCTGCTGGGGGTTGGGAGTGGAAACATGGGGGGATTCTGTGGGTGCAAGACAGCAACCGAGTGGATCTGCAGGTTTATTTACACCACCTCTGCTTCTTCTTATGCACTGTATCCACAACAACACCTATCCAGCTGCAGCACGCTTCCGCTCTACGGCCAAGAACAGCCAAGGTCACCAGAGCCTCACAGAAGGCGGCTTTCCACGTACAAGCTGCTCTCTGACACCAACACGAGACCCACCCAACCAGCCAAAACACTACCCTGCTATTAAAGACATCACAGGGCTCGTCTCAGAGAAGAGTAGAGGGGCCTCCACCCTGAGAAAGCTTCACCTTACTCTCCATCGGTTTAATCAGTAGTCACACAAAGACAATCACAGGAAAAGCTCTGCACTGCGGCCTTTCCTGGAATCTGATCAAGTCTGAAAAAAAGAGGAAGGAAGGAGAGAACTGGCTCATCAGAAACCGCGCCAAATAAGGAGCGAGGCGAAACCATCTACGGAATGATATGCACAGAGGGGCGGAGCTAATCAAACCGGTCTGGCGTAACCAGTCAAAGTTTAACAAAGTGTCACAATGTTTGTGTCACTACCTGTTCACTCTGGACTAAACCATTTTTAGCTCCACTTATTATGTCTGAGCACGTCCAAAAAATGAATGCTTCACACAACGTTTTAAATATTGTGCTTTTAACACTGATATGCAAATGTATGCAAATGAGCTCGGTTTTGAATGCGTGTTTTGTATTGTGCTTCATTTAAAAACACTCTTCAGACTTATACAGATTTATGTAAATGTATGTGAGATATTTTAAAACTAGAAATGAGGAACATGGGGTTTTCCTGATACAGTCACTTTAATTCTGTAAACCTAAGCTATTAAACTATTATGTAACTTGGGTAGGTAGGAAGTAAACTGCGGGCTGATATATAGACCTGTGCAGTTTAAGGGGTTAAATGATGACAGAAGTGAAAAATAATTACGTGAAACCTTTGGAAAAACTTTACTTTGGAAAATGTTCCACTTCAACATTAACATGCTCCTACTAATGGGCTGTTCTGATTGCTTGTATACATTCACAAGAAGTCTTTTTTTTGTAGAAAGCAGACTAAAACACCTTAAATCACTCATCTGATACTTCAGACAAGTGTAGACCTGTGTCCAGCCACCAAATGGAGATGCATGGTTGTTTCTACGGCTATGCAAATGCCCAGTGAAACACTGAAACTAAATGCTCCTGAGGTGTCATGGGGCAGAGCAGCATTACCCAGCCTGAGTAAAGGTACAAAGTATCATTCATCTCTTTTACCTTCAAAAGGAAGTATGTGCCAAGTAGAGAAAGTAGGCTTGCACCGCAGGGAGAGGGCGACATCTATGAGCTGGCAACAACAAGGCATGAAACTAATATCAGATGACTTACTCTAAAGCCTAGTTGATTGCTAAAGCAGCAGCTCACAATGACGTGGACATGTACACTTACAAAGCGGTGGCAGGATGTTGTTCTGCGCATTCCTCTGCGTTCACGTGAAGTGAAAGAATAAGGATCAGCAAACAGACACGAGTGGAATTTATGTACATGTTATGCAAAGAATGCAAGATTCCACTACGTGCCTCAAAAACTAGCAGACAAAATGCAACACATGAAAAATCACACACACAGCTTCAGAAAACAATAAGAGACCACTGCAAACATGTTCAGTTTCTCAGGTTTGATCTTTTATAGGTGCAAGTATTGAACTGAACAGCTTTGCCTTAGTTTTAGGACTGCTGATAATGTTTCTCGTAATTTCTAAATAAAACATTGTTCTTTAAAGCATTTTAAAGGAAATGACAAAACAATAAAAGAAATGATGCAGTGTTTAAAGAACTTCGAAGAAAATCTCTTGTTCACTCTTAAACAAAAGAATTACCTTTGACGAACTTCCAGTAGTGTTTTGCCATCCGACTGGTAACACTGCAAGAGGAGAGTGTTGAATACAGGAGTGTTTTTATACTTTTCCTCTTTAAATAAGATCAGTGCCTCATAAAACATGAGGTGCTTCTGTAGGAATTTTACAGATACTGGCATGGATCTAGAGATGCTGGTTTAAAAATAAATTGCAGTTTATTGTACAGAGCTGTCCACACACTCAGGACAGGTTTGGTCAAACTCTTATTTATACTTTGGTATACTTTATTTGCTCAGTTCCGTATTTTGCATGTCTTATGTCTATTGAGCTGTGTGCACACTGTACAACCTGAGCTTCAACATTTCATCTCTCTGTATACGTGGTATATGGTTGATATGACAATAAAGTTCACTTTGACTTGACTTTGACAGTTTTACATGCACCCCAGATGAAGTTGATGAACCAAGACAGCTTAGTGTCCAAATTTAGCTTCCTTTGGCTATGAGGCTAATGATACACCAGACAGTCACCCAAACTGTTTCTGTAAAAATCCATCACCAAAACTTCTCTCAACCTGCTTAAACTGTATCCTGGTCTTCATTATGCATTTGCTCACCTCGTTTAGATGTTTTTAGAACTGCTTTGGAAATATCAGCCCTGGTGGTGTCCCAAATGTTTATCTGTAGCTGTGGTTATTTTGTAGATCACAGTAAATTAAACCATATCCTAAACCTCATAGATATATCTGCATCACTTTAATGAAGAGCTGGATGTGGGTTGAGCAGTATTGGGGATGTAGTTTGTGTGTTTGAATATTGAGTTCTAGTCTTTATTTGAGGTTCTAATCAGAAAAAGTAACATTTGGAAACAAAAATGTCTCTGATGATTCACAACACAGAGGGTGAAGAAATGTTTAAATTAGTGGTGGGTCGTTATCGGCGTTAACGTGCTGCGTTAATGTGAGACTCTTATCGCGCGATAAAAAAAATATCGCCGTTAATCTATTCA
>JBBIGB010289392.1:0-12902 GCA_037577075.1 Alestopetersius hilgendorfi | reverse complement strand
AGGCTCTGACTGACGCGAGAAGACCACTAGGTGGATTCAACTTTACAGGAAGATGTAGGATAACCCTCATTTAAGCGGTGAAAGAAACTGTAAGTTATGCAACTTTTATTGTAGTAATTTATGTTGTAATGATAATAAGATGTATAATGTGGCAGGGTTTACAACTTTGACATGATGATGTTAGGACTCGGTTCAATGGAGACCTCAGATTCGTGATTCGTGAGTTATTTAATGGATCCGGGTCATTCACCCAGATGAGTCGCTTGGAGGGGAGGGAGCATCTGGGGAGTCCAAAGCAGTCAAACCAGTCAAGGATACTTGGGCAAGGAACCACAGTGACTATAGATACAAATCCAGAATTAGGTGGTACTCGATGGTGATCACTTCAAACCATAGATTTTTCACAGTTGATGGAACCAGCAAGAATAAGCATCCAGCCTGACAGTTTGTTTCTAGCAGCTTTTGGATGTAGAAGGACCTCTATTATGTAATATATTTTATATCTTTAACGCAGCCCTCAATCTTATCAAATCTATGTCTATCATCGGGACTGGCAGAAAAATAGTTGTGTGTCATCTGCATAACAGTGGAGGCAATATGATCAAAACCAGGATAAGGTTGTTCCTGTCACTTCCAGCTCCTCCAGCAATGGCAGCCTCTTCTTTATTTTTCCTATTTTTATTCTCTTCAGTTTTTATTTAATTCCTCGCAACAAAAATGTGACACCATCCACTACATTTACATTAACAGATGAGTATTTCTGTAGTCTCAGTGGTGAGAAAGCGTCAGGTTGTAAAGGACGTGATCAGTCGGGCAAGAAATGTCCTGGAGAGATGGTCAACTTGTATGGCACCAAGATATCTTACCTTCTTTGAGGGGACAATAACAGAGTTCTCAAAATAATGGTGAGGTCATTGCTTGATTATAAACTCAATTTGATGAAAAGCAGCTCAGTCCTGCCGGGATTCAGTTTGAGATTTTGGGCCTCCATGCAAGAGTAGATATCAGCCAGGCAGTCTGAAATGCGGGTCGAGACCTGATCATCACTGGAGGGGAAAGAGAGGGTAAGTTGAGTGTCATCTACATAAAAGTGGTGGCAAAAGAAATGTGAGGTTATTACATCTCCGAGAGAACCTGTATGTAAAGCAAACAGAAGTGGTCCAAGGACTGAGCCCTGTGAAACTCCAGTGGACAATCTTTGCAAGGTAGACTGGGAGCCTTGCCATGCTACCTGGTACTTCTGGCCATCAAGGTAGGATTCAAAACATTGCCAGGCTGTGCCCGATATCCCGAGGCCAGAGAGAGTAGCCAAGAGGATCAGATGATTAACCATGCCAAAGGCAGCAGAAAGGTCAAGAAGAATCAAAGCAGAAGACCGGTTGGCTGATCTAGCTGCATGAAGCTCTTTAGAGACGGCTAGTGCCGTTTCAGTAGAGTGCCCAAACTTGTACCCAGACCAATGAGGGTCCTGAAGCCTGTCTTGAGAAAGAAAGATAAACAGCATATTCCAGAACTTTGGAAAGGAACGAGAGAAGAGATACTGGTCTGTAGTTGTTCAGTCCAGTGTTGGTTTCTTCAAAATTTGTGCTACCACTGCAGACTTGAAAGCAGATGGGACATGGACAGTCGTTAAGGTGCCACTGATGATGCAGGTGATATGCGGGATCAGATCCTAAGATATCATCTGGAGTGTACTCAACTGGATAGGGCTGAACAGAGACATGGTGGGTTTGCTGGACATCCGAGAGGGAGAGAGGTGAGAAGTCAAGAAACTGGGCAGCATGGGTTGGTCTAAGGCTGGCAGGTGGCTTGGTGATTGGCAGGAAGGATCTATATAAGTCTTTCCATCGAAGAACATGGCGAAAGTCTTATGGTGAGAGAGCTGAAAAAACAGAAAGACTGTGCAGATAAGAGATAACATCATTGTCACAAAGTGTTTCCCTACATCTCCTATCAGATGCTTTCAGTGCCCTATGGTTACTTTGGGACTGCAGACAGCCATGGTGCCAGAGAGAGAAACATGCTTCTGTCTGGAAGAAAAGAGAAGAGAAGATGAACTGAGCTGTAGGGAGATGAGAGAATGTCACTGGTAGCTGATTCAAGATGGACAGGGTTTAGTGGAGTTAAGGATAGATGTGTAGACACCTGGGGTCCATTCTTCGTACGTCGCTTGATACATCCGAGATGAATTGACACATCTAAGATGAGATCATTGTGCTAATTATGATGTGGCTGTTTGGTTATTCGAGCACCCCTGTTGTTGATGATTAGTATGGCTGGATTGAGTTGTCTAGGATTATTGCGCGTTCGTGTGTTGGTTTAAAAGGCGATATGCATCAACAGCCTAAACACTGATCACAGCCCCTTCGATTGGTTGACGAAATGGCAGAAGAGCTCAATTTTTTTCTGAAGTGGAGCAAGAGCTTTTATTAGAGGGTTATGGAGAATTTCAAACTTTAATAAAGCCACCAGGAAACGGCAAATGCTGCAAAAGCCAGGAGAGAGGGCTGGCAAAAAGTAGCAAACAAATTAAATGCGTGAGTGCTGCCCATGTTACATGTTCCTTGATATGCTATTTTATTTATATGTGTGTAAATATATCTCTCAAATCCTTTTTGTATTAATTGCTCTTTTTGTCATCTTTAATATATATCTTTATATTTATGTTATATATTTAATATATATCTTTTATATATATCTGGTGAGTTGAACATTTCACATGGGGTTTAACAAAGAAATTACATAAATCACACCCTCACGAGAAAAGCGATATCTCTCAAGAAGTATACTGTCGTGCTGCGCCAAAGGATCCTAAAAAACACAAGGAATTTGAAAAATTCAGCGAATAATCCTCGCACCTTCGGAAACCGGCTGCTCTCTCATAAACGGACAAGACATGGCTGCGACAGATTTGAGAAAATTACCTTCACTTATACAGACGCAGTCGGGGGATAGAATGTGACATATTATTAGACACACATGGCGATTAACACGCAAATGATGGCCACAGCCACACACACACAATCAGATGTGACCTCGACATTTCAACCAATCATAACCCACCAGGAGCGCAGCCTAAATCCTGCTTACATGAAATAAACCTGCTCCCGAGCAGGTTTAAGCTTACGGACCTGTTGCTATGACAGCAAGTCCGAGATGGGTGGAGGTAGCTCAGTGGGTAGGATACTTGCCTCCGGACCAAAAGGTCATGGGTTCGATTCCTACCTTCAGCACCACCACTGGGTCCCTGAGCAAGACCCTTAACCCTAAGTTGCTCCAGGGAGACTGTCCCCTGTAGTTAGAAAATGGAAGTCGCTTTGGATAAAAGCGTCTGATAAATGCCGTAAATGTAAATGTAGATGCGCATCGAAGAACGAAACAATCCAAGATCAGGACAAATCCACCACGATCAAATCCAGCTGACTGAGTTAGCGACGTACGAAGAACAGACCCCAGGCGCTTGGCTCTTTTGTTTACACTCGAGATCAGCTGTTAGCGATGCACCCTGCATCCAGACCAGGGGCGGTCTGTGCATTCTGGAGAAGTTCAGAACAGCCCTCCGGTGTATGGCTTTTGGGCTGTCTTTCTCGTCCGAGCATACCCACATTTATTTAAATATATAGAAAATTTAAACAAATGTAATTTTAAATATAACAAATACTACTCGTTATGTGCTAAACAAATATATGTGCGTTATGTGCTAAAATAAAACAATGCCTTTATGTCAAGCTTGTTGATTGGTCTGGCAAAATGCATGATGTAACTGACAAAGTCATGCCTCATTATAGCTAGTCTCAAGTCAAGGGAAATTCAGAAACTCACTGATTCTAGTGCATCTAGCAAGAAGATTCATAATCTGTTCCCCAGAATTACTGGCTTCATTTCAGGTTTAAACAAATGGGTAAACTGCACATTTCTTCACACACTGTGCTTTGGAGCAAAGGAAAAAAGGGTATCAAAATATTGGCACCTCCATTATTAACCGAACCCTCTTATAGTGAAAATAATACCAGTAAGCCATTTCTGCTGAAGGCTAGAGAACGTGTGTGGCAAAATGTTCTGTATGAAGAACATTTCCAATTCCCTAATGACACAGTTATTCAGTCTGTAGAATCAGATGACCATTGCAAAAATAATGTCTTTTTTTGCCAAATTTGATGGCAGTGTTAATGGCCAAAAAGTTACATTTTTTGTTTTAGATTGTAGTGAAACTAAACACCCCAACTAAGACCGACTGGACCCACTGCCAGTCCAAATAACCAGCTGTCTTTCTACTGACATAATGCACAGCAATCTTGTATGTCTGATGTATGAGCTAGCTAGTGAGTTTTCTGTTATTTGTGTAACTGTTCATTTGAAACGTATAGGCTTTTATTCTTCATCTAGATCTAGTGAATCCGACGGCTCCACTCTGATGCTGCTGACTCATTTCTCCAGTTACAGATCATGTCCTCCCCAGTTCCTCCACGTTCTTCTAAGGGTAGGAGATCACAAGACAAACAGAGAAAATAGGCATTAGTTCTTAAAACGGAACAGCTGATCCACAACATCAGAGAAGAGCAGCTATTTGGTCAATTCTGTAGAAACAATGGATGAATATGGATAAGCTACATTAACCACAGTCATGAGAGCAGGGAGACCGTACAATATCTTACATGCATTCTTTTGAGTTACATTACATTTAACAATTAATGGAGTTGATCAAACAAAGCAGATTTTAAAGGTATGAGGTTATGCCATAAAGACTTTGCAAATCTTCACAAAGAAAATAAAAAATGGAGAATGGTAGACTGGGTGGAAATATAAGACATCTCACATTCTTGAGTGAAATTAGTATTTTTTATAAAATAGTAAAATGAATCGGTTCCAACATTTGATCTGATTTCTTTATTTTAATTTTTTTTTTTTATTTAAATTTTAGATAGTGTCCCAACTTTTTTGGAAATGGATGGCTGTTGCTGGGAGGCCTTCAGTTTTTCCCAGAGCAGGATGCTGGAAAAGGTTCAAGATGAAATGAGAAACAGCGAGTAACTATATTTAGACTAGATGATGTCTCTCTTGGCTAAATGATAGCCTGGACATGGTGTGGTTCTACACTCCAAATAAAAACAGGGGGAAACATTGCACATATCATAAAAGCAAAGTGGGGCATTTAGCTGATGCTCTTATCCAAAGCAACTTACACTCATTTATTACAGGGATAGTTCCCCTGGAGCAACTGAGGGTTAAGTGCCTTGCTCAAGGACACAGTGGTAGAAAGAGGGGTTCAGACCTTCAAGGCAATTTTTTAAAAAATCTATGGATACTTATGTCACTAAATATAAACAAAATACACAGATAATGGGGTGGTGGAGACCTAGTGGGTAGAATACTTGCCTTTGGATCAAGATGTCATGGGTTCGAATCCTACCTTCACCACTGGGTTCCTGAGCAAGACCCTTAACACCAAGCTGCTTCAGGGAGAGACTGCCCCCTGTAGGTAGGAAATGGAAGTTGCTTTGGATAAAAGCATCTGATAAATGCCATAAATGAAAGACCACTGACAGGTTAGTAGTTAGTCCTTGATGCAGCATGGTTTAATCAGAAAAAGTATATAGCTCTAAGGTACAACAAAGCTCAAATTGTGATCTCAAAGGGTAGGTGTTATGGGGTGTATGGGGTATGAAGTGATTAGTACCTAAAGGTATGTAGGTGCACAATGCTACGAGTGTCTACATTGGGCACATGAGCATCAGAACTGGAAATTAAATAAAATGGACGAAGGTGGCCTAGACTACCTGGGGAAGAGGTAGTCCCAGGATGCCTGTAAGAATAAGGTAAGCAGGCAATGTTCTGCTGGGAATCCTATAAAAGTGACAAGCAGTTTTGCAACATTATTTTTCATTTCACTTCTAACTAGATGCTTTTCCTCGAGAAAATGTGAAGTGTTTGCAGGGTGTTTGAGACACCCACACTTTGGTTTTATGGTCAAAAATAGTTTGCGTAAAACAAAAATTCACACCATGAATTCAAACTCTGAAGCAGACTTCTGATTCAGAGGCTTAAATAGGTTCCGTTTATCCAAAGCAACTTCCATTCCCCACTACAGGAGACAGTCTCCCTGGTACTCTGAGGGTAGGATTCAAAGCCATGACCGCTTGGTCCAAAGGCATCCTACCCACTAGTCCACCAACACCCCTAAACATCCTGCACCACAGGGGGCATGAACACATTACCTCTTTACCGAGCCATTTATAGCTAAGGACAGCTAAACAGGCATTCACAGGCAGGTCACAACAAACAGTGACACACTTCTTTTTTTATAACTGACCTTAATTCTAGTCTCTTGAAGTCTGTTGATGAGTCTGCTGTTTCTTTTCTCTGCATTTGTGTTTCTCCGTGTTTGTCCCCTCAGCCAGGACGCCACAGATTCTTTCAACCATCCTCTCTTACTCATCATATGGCACTCTACCACAAGAACAATTTCTTTTAAACAGTCAATTATCAGCCCTTGATCATCTGATCGGTTGAGCTATGTGCAAACACAACAGCACAACATGTTCCAACACCCATCATTTTCATGACAAACACACAGAAGCTCCAAATAATGATGTCCTTTTGCATATGACTGTGTTTTAGCAGCTGTACACTGTTTTCTGAGTTGAGAAAAGGCTCAAAAATAAATACATTGTTTAGAGTGCGTGGCGAAATTAGGGGCACAAGGGGTGTGGGAGGGCTATGCCCATAAGTGCGGAGACAAACTACTCAAGAGAATCAGAACAAAATCTCAGTTCAGCTGAAAATGTGCTGGTTAACCTGTCACTCGACCACATTTCACTGTCCTTCAGGCAGATTCCTCACCGCGAAGAGTTAAGATAATGCCTTAAATCAGCTAACAGAGCTGGCTAGCAGGAAAATGGCTAACAAAGTCTGATTTCTGCTCCGCACTGTGTGGCTTTCAAGTGAAGCGATGTCCCGATGCCTACTGGGTATGAGTGGATCTCTGTATGAGGGGATCTCTGTATGAGGGGATCTCTGTATGACGGGATCTCTGCCTTAACTATGCCTTAACCACTAGGCCACAATTTAGTATTTCATCATAGTGGCAGTTATGTAGCCATTTTTTGTCTTGACTATGGATATAAAATGGCTACATGTAAATGGAGAATCCTTAGATTCTTACTGTCTTCTGGTTTTGAGACAGCATTTCACTATTAATACAGCGCCCCCTTTTGTCAGAACATTTATCTCTAGATTGAAGGCTGATTCAAAAGATAGAAACCTAAAGTACAAACTTTTAGTTGAATTGTTACTACTTTCAGGAAATGTGGAGACTACTCCAGGCCCTGACTCACCTGTACAGTGTTTTAAACCTGCAGGCTTTAAAGCTAGATCTGGTTTTAGGATTATTTATATCAGTGTTCGGAGTCTGCTTTCTTAACTGGATATGATAAAGATCTGGATGGACTCAACAAATGCTGATATTGTAGTCTTGTTTGAAACTTGGCTTAGACAATCTGTGTATGATAGATATTTATATAAATGATTATAATGTTTAATCGACAAAGGAAAGGTGGTGGAGTGGCCATATACATTAAGCGTAATTTTAATGTTAAATCAGTGCTCTCTGAATCTGTGAGTAAAGAGCTTGAAATGTTAGCACTTGAAACTGAATAGTCTAGAAATCACCGCATTATACTGGTGGCGAGTTATAGGCCTCCATCTGCCCCAAATTACTCACCACTCTTGTGAAACTCCTGTCACAGTTGAAGTATAATGAAATATTGCTGGTTGGAGATTTGAACTGGGACTGGCTCACCTCTGTGTCTGACCCACTGAAAGCACAACATGAATCTTGCAATTTGACACAGTTAATTCACCAACAAGACCTAATCTGAAATGTCTTTAAAAATCTAAACTTATTGTTTTAATTGAACCTAATATGCCTTTTAAATTTGTTTCATCAGGTGTCTTTTCAAGTGACCACTGTGGGACTGCAGTGGTGAGAGATACAAAAATCCCTAAAAGTAAGCCTTGAGTTGAAAAACACAATATGAAAGTATTTAAGATCCAAGCCTTTTTACAGGATTTTTATTTTAATTGGGATAGAATTGCTTTTTTGATCATGTTGAGTTGACCTGGAAATATTTTCACAAAAACATCCTGAGGCCTCATCATAGTACAGAAACAGCCTTAGAAAAGATAGTAAATGACCAGCAGAAAGACAAATCCTTTGTCATCAGACAGTAAGAGATTCAAGATTCAAGATACAAATAAAGTATCTTGAATCTTGAATCTCTTACTGTCTGCTGACAAAGGATTTGTCTCTCTGCTGGTTTTGCTCAACCTTAGTGCGGCATTCGACACAATTGACCAACTTTTACTGGACAGGTTTAGATCATACCTGACCGACCGCTATCAGTTTGTAAAAGTTAACGGGGAATCCTCAGCACCCATCAGAGTAAAATTCGGTGTCCCACAAGGCTCAGTTTTAGGACCCCTGCTATTCACTCTGTACATGCTGCCACTAGGGACGATTATTCGGAAACATGGAATTAGCTTCCACTGTTACGCAGACGATACACAGCTTTATATCTCTGCAAATCCCAATGATAAATCTAGATTAAATAAGATTGGGGACTGCATCAAAGATACACAAGACTGGATGTCACATAACTTCCTCTTACTCAGTGCAGATAAAACTGAGGTCCTTCTTCTAGGCCCAAAATCTGCCAGAAACAAACTGTCAGGTCTAAAGCTTGATCTTCTGGTTCCTCAGCCTCTCCAGCGTTAACTGTAAAGAATCTCGGTGTCACTTTTGATCCTGATCTTTCATTCGACACACATAAGCACCGTTACTAAATCAGCTTTCCTTCATCTACAAAACATTGCTAAGTTAAGAAGTGCATTATGTCTCCATGATGCAGAAAAACTAGTCCATGCTTTTATCACTTCCAGACTGGATTACTGTAACGGCCTCTTGTCCGGCTGCTCCAACAAAAACCTAAACAAGCTTCAGCTCGTCCAGACTGCGGTCCTCACTAGAACCAGGAAATTCCACCACATTAGCTCAATATTATCTAGACTTCATCGGCTTCCGATCAAATTCCGTATAGACTACAAAATTCTACTGATGATGTATAAAGCCTGAAAAGGCCTCGCTCCTGATTACCTCTGTGAACTTATCTCCTATTATGAACCTCCGCGGTCACTCAGATCTCAGGGCTGACTTCTGACTTGTACCCAGAATTCTGAAAGCATCTTCAGGGGAAGAGCGTTCTCATATATAGCCCCCAAGCTCTGGAACGCTATACCAAACAACATTCGGGACTCAGACACAGTCTCAGGGTTTAAGTCCAGGCTGAAAAGATGTTAGATGGAAGGTGTAGAGCTGGGAGGCGGTGGGCTCAGAGAACTCCAGTAAACTGGGACACTGGTGTCGCCCCCCCACTCCTCGCGTTCACTCGGGCGCTCTCATACCCATCATACCTCTCGGTTCTGCCCTTTCTAGCTAGACTGCTTTAGTTTCAAGTTTCAAGTTTTATTGTCACATACAGATAACAATGTAGCATCATTACTGTGATGAAATTCTTAGGCTTGTGTTCTCCCAACTTTACATACATATATAGAAGATAAAAATAAAATAAAATAACATAAAATTCGAAGTAAACATTTGACAATTGAATATCTATGTACCGGTATATATAAATATATATATGGGAGTGTGATGTATATATAAAAATTTAGAAGATAAATATTTTAAAAATATTTTATTTAAAAAATAACGTTTTGAAGAGTGTTTAGCATTTGCAGTATGGAAAGGTAAGTGATGCCGGGGTCTCACTTGCACTCCTCACAGATATAAATAATCCTGCAGGTTTAAACAGAACCAGCTCCCTCCTCTGTTCTCTCCGAGGGGAACTCCTGCACATTTGCTGGACTGACCACCGCAGGAAACTGCCCTCGACCGGTCCCAGCTCCACTCAGGCCCTTCCCCAAACTGGGCCACCGCTGCCTAAAGCCCAGGCGGAGACTGTTCCTCCTGATCCTGATGTTTATGGACTACAGACTCTCTGTTCCTCTTACGACAGTATTTACTCTCTTAATCAAACCAACTCTGTTAGCCATAGAGGGCCTATCTGCCTATAACCTCCTTCACTGAGGCTCTCTCCTGTATTTATCCTCTATTCTCGCTCCTTTCTCTGGGTCGACCCGAGGAGGACGGGTTCCCCTGCTGAGTCTTGGTTCCTCCTGAGGGTGGAGGGGCTCAGTGGGTAGGATACTTGCCTCTGGACCAAGAGGTCATGGGTTCGAATCCTACCTTCAGCACCACCACTGGGTCCCTGAGCAAGACCCTTAACCCCAAGTTGCTCCTGGGAGAGACTGCCCCCTGTAGTTAGGGAATGGAAGTTGCTTTGGATAAAAGCATCCTGTAAATGTAATCAAACCATCTCTGTTAGCCATAGAGGGCCTATCTGCCTATAGCCTCCTTCACTCTCTTGTATTTATTCTCTATTCTCACTCCTTTCTCTGGGTCGACCCGAGGATGTGTTCCCCTTTTGAGTCCATAGACATATATATGTCTGTGTTTTGAGTCTTGGTTTCTTCCTCCTGCTGAGGGAGTGTTCCTCGCCTCTGGTGCCTCTGGGTTACTCACTAGGGGCTCGGACCTGGACTCGGTACAGCTGCTTTGTGACAAACTGGTTGTAAAAAGCGCTACATCAATAAAATTGAATTGAAAATTTAAATTGATCCTGCTAATCATGTCTAATCTGACTAACAGAGACATTCCATTAGATACACTTTTATATGCAGTTGCCATGCATTAATCACAAGTTCTGGTTAGGAACTGATTGCAGCAGGTTGCTGTGGGGGAGGAGCTGAGAAGACTAGGCTTTTTGATTAATAAAATACGCGGAAATGGAAACATACAAAAACTAAACATTTAACAGACCACGTTTCGGACACCACCGCGTCACTTCAACACAAAAATGAATATAAGTGCTTATCGCTGGCTGGGAGCATGGGACCTTTACGTTGAAGAGCACTGCTTTGTTCTTGGTCCGTCGCTATGGTAACTTGATGCTGATTGGATGCAGTGTGATGTGATCCCATTGGCTGGTTAATACTTCACTCAACACAGTCCACAAGTTAGAGACACGCGACTGGGGACAAGGAAGAGAAGTTCAGGACGAAGGACTTCAGCAGTTACTAAACTTCTGAACTGACTAAAACTGTTTTAAAGTTTTTATTGTATTGGACTCCGAGCACCTGTCAGCTACGAGGGACATGGGGGACCCGCAGGACAGCTCTCCCGCTCTGGTTTTCGAGAAGGACCCGCTGGAACTGACTGTTGAAGATGTTTATGACATTTCCTACGTGATTGGTAAAGATCTGTTAAAAATTAGCAGGGGTGGTCAGGAGGTGTCAGAACTGCAGTTCAGAATAGTCCGTGTGCTGGAAATGTTTGAGATCATGGTTAACAAGTTTAATCTGTCGCTGGAGGAGCTCAGGATGGAGCGAGACAACCTGAGAGGAGAAGTGGACAGAGTCGTGGCAGAAGGTTCCAGTGGAAAGGCTAACTCTGTAAGTCTGGTCTACACAGCCCTCCCTCAGGTGCTACCAGATACCCAAACAAATGTGAAGAATTTGCCTAATTGCTCCATTCTTTATTGTCTTATTATTTCTTGTTTCAGTGATGATTTAAAATTAAGTTCTTTCTTGAAGATCTTGTCTTGTCTTCCTGTAATCTTTGTAAATATTTATTTTTTTGCGATTACAAGATTACAAGATACTTTATTTGTCACATGCATGTCATACAAGTACAACACACAGTGAAATGTATCCTGATCCGCTCCAATTACTGACTGTGCAGACATTAACAATAAGTAAATTCTACATAAAAATAAAATCTAAAATTAAAATCTAAAAATTTCTAAAATTTAAAATTTAAGATCTAGGCATTTGTATGTACATTGTGCAGATTTTATTTGTGAGAATTCGTGAGCTGTGTCCTAAATGTAATGAATGTTGAAACACAGCTAGTTTTAAATGGGTTCCGTCTTTAATATAATACTTTTTGATTTTCTTTCTAACAGATTATTGGCCCTGACAAACTGGTGATAGATCTGAAGGACCCTAACCGACCACGATTCACCATGCAGGAGTTAAAAGAGGTTCTGCAGGAGAGGAACCAGCTCAAAGGCCAACTGCTGCTGGCCCAAGAAGAGCTACAGCTCTATAAAAGGTATAGGACTATGTTCCAGAGATGCTTTCTGTTCAACAGCTGAAACATTCAAGTGCGTGCATCAGTTCATTTTAGAAATACTTGCAGAAGAACAGGTGTATTTGCCTCGATTTGACAGTAATTCATTTGTTTACTGCAGATTATGTTAAATACAGTTATCGTTTGCCTTTAAAACGTAACCGTTTCTTTATCTTGGTTACATTTGTACATTTGCAGTGGTGTTCTGCCTCAGCCAGAGCTAAACATGGAGGAGGTAGACCTGGAGACTCCCCCTTCCTCTGATCCCCCAACACTTTCTGTGAGCACAGAGGGTAACAAAGAAGAACAAAGAGAGAAGAGCACTATTCAGAAACTGTGAGTCATTTATGGGTTTGCTTCTGTCTGTGTGCCCACAGTGGTTACGCCTGCACCCATTAAAACAGAAGTGCTGGTTATTGTGTCGATGCCTCTATTTGAAATGAAACTGAAATGTAAACAAGGCAGTAGCCACGTTTACATGGACACTTTTTTCATTTCAGTTGAATTTAGTCAGATTAAAAGAATCCCAATACAGAGATCCGCGTTTGTTCCACGTTTACACGTTCCAGCCATTTAATCCGATCATACGTTATTTTGACGCGGGCTGTTGTAGGCCTAGGCTACTGCCAATCTCTCCAACTGTTCTAACGTATCTGAT
>JBBIGB010289388.1:0-12903 GCA_037577075.1 Alestopetersius hilgendorfi | reverse complement strand
AATTAATCGGTTATCGGCAAGTACAGACCAACCTAGCTATCGGTATCGGTAAAATTCAATATCGGTCGACCTCTAGTTAACTACCATAGATTATCATTACAAGTGTGTTTGTTCCAATGACTTAATTTTAATAAAACCAAATCTTTTTTCCCATTGTTCTTTATTACTGGTAGATGAAGAGAAAGTAGCAATCATCCCGTGATTGAAACTGTCCTTCATTCAGTGGCCTTGGGTTTGGAATGGGGACAGAAAAGGTCTGTTTGGGGTGAGTAACAGGTGAATATTTAACCCACTTTTCTGTGTGTGACCGTATATATATGGACTGTGGAAGCTCCCAGTATTTAGACAGTGGAAGAGCAGAAGCAACACACAAAAACAGGAAAGAAGGCATAGAACAGAAAAACTAGGTGAGCAAACCGTAGCTAAGCTAGCACTAATACAGTAGTTTAAAGTGAGTAATACCTTGACCAATTTGGTAAGGAGTACATCTATCATTGATAAATCTCAAAAACCCTGGCTAAATGTGAGTTGTTGTTCACTTTAGGAAACGGTTATCAGCTCACAAGAATTTGTGAGGCTGCACTTTGGCCTGTACAGTGCACCAGGTGCAGCAATGGCTGCTGCAGCAATGGAGGTGATGGGCTTCTTGATGGGCTTCCTGGGTATGATCAGCAGTTTGGTTGCCACTCTTCTGCCCTACTGGGAGACTTCAGCCCACATTGGTCCCAATATTGTCACTGCTGTGGTCAACACAAAGGGCCTATGGATGGAGTGTGTCTACCAGAGCACTGGAGCATTCCAGTGTGAGACCTACAACACAATCCTCGGTCTACGAACAGACCTGCAGGCAGCTCGGGCAATGATGGTCATCTCCGTAATCTTGTCCGTGATGGGCTGTGCTGTGTCCAGTGTTGGGATGCAGTGCACCGTTTGTATGGATGGGTCTTCTGTCAAGGCAAAAGTTGCTGGAGCTGGTGGGTGCCTGTTTTCAATAGCGGGGCTTCTGTCCCTCATCCCTGTATCCTGGAAGATCCATGAGGTTGTACAAATCTTCTACCAGTACAGCATCCCAGACAGTCAGAAGTTTGAGATCGGGGAATGCCTGTATATCGGACTTGCTTCTTCTCTTATGTCTATGCTTGCTGGAGGACTGTTAAGTGTATCCTGCTGTGATGACCTAGACCCACGTCGAGGGTTCAGGCACCATTCCGGGGCCTACCCGTACCCTGACCGCACTGGAACTGGAGCACCTTATCGTCCAGCCACCCTGCAGACTGGGATCAAACTGAACCCAACAACCAAGAATCAGACGCTGGCCAGTCGGGCCAGTACTAGTAGCCACTCCACCGCTGCAGCCCATGGCTCCAAAAAACCTGCAAGGCAAAATGCAGCAGCCAGCTACGATGTTACAGGGTATGTGTAAGGATTTGTTACCTACTTTCCATTTTTTTTTTGTGCCATTAACTTGAAATGCCTTAAACGTGGCAATCTTGGACTAAATGAAACGGCTGAGGGTCATATAAATGTATAAAATGTTCAGGCAACTAAAACTGTTCTATATTCAATGACACGCAACAGCCTGTCGTTTTTATGTTGAGAGACTCAGAACAAACAGCAAGACATGTCTGTAACGAATTAATAGGATAAGCCTTTATTTTTCCCAGGAGTGTGGAAATGTGCAAGAATATCTAGTTCAGTTGTCTGACTGAGCCTAATCTGTCAAAACTAACATTTTACATTGGTCTAACTGGTCTATACAATAACTACCGCTGTGTCAAAATTCCATGACAAACTAATCAATAGAAATGGTCCAAAATTAATTGGAACAAAGTCTAATTTCATGTACTTTAATTCCCAATTTAAGTTGGGAACATTTTTTGGAGATACAAAGTTTTGTTCTGACAGAAACAGTGTGTTTAAAATGATTGGATTTAAAATACTGTGTATATTGTCTGGTTAGATATCAAAAGGTTTGTTTTTGTTAAGTTTAAATGACGGATCTTGACATTATTAAAAAAAAAAAACCATGATTGCCTTAATTTACTTATGTTTACATTCCTTTTTTTATGTCCAAGCATTACAATTAACATATGCATGGTTGTGCCTTTTACAATTCAATGTATGAACCCAGTTTAAAAGTGGTTCAGTATTACAGGTAGGTGTCTTGTTTTTGGAAGATTTATTAAATCTGTTACACTGCATTAGCATCTTTCTATACTCGGTACAGGCAGGAAAATGATTTACAGCCGTACAGCATTAAGCACTGCATTGAAATCAATGGAATTGACTTTTTGTTGAGAGGGTCGGTGAGAAAAGGTGTTGCTCTATACAGCATAGAAAGACTGTTCATACACGGTTTACCGCTACTGGAATGTGACTAGACACATTTTCAGCTACCCAAGTGCCTGAAGAAACTTCACTGTTTACATTTACATGTATGCCATTTAACAGACCCTCTTATCCTGAGAGACATACATTAGAGCTCAAACAGTCCATGTCTGTTCTTCAACCTACGATGCTATACTTACATCAACCAAGTCAGACCTAAATAAATCCTGTCAAAGAAAAGAAAAAGAAAAAAGCAAAAGTAAGGAAGGCATGGAGTTAAGAGGGTTAATGTTTTTTTTTTAATGAATATTGGGAAGAAGAAATAAATAAGCAGTAACAAGAGGCCTAGGTAGTCAGCAATGTGCTCCTTGAAGAGGTGGGTCTTCAGACAATGCTTGAAAACAGTGAGGATCTTATATTCTCCCTAAACACTGCCTGAACATGTTTTTAAACAACCTAATCATCAAATAGCCTACTTTGCTCAAGTGCCTCTCGCATATTTGCTAACTTGCTCCTACTAGGTCTCTGTTAACAACCTTTGTTTGGGTAATTTGTATAGAGAGTCCTACAAAGCTGCTTTACTCAAATCCAGATTCAACCCTTCTAATGAGCAACAAGAGTCAGTAGCAGGAAAAAAGGGCATAAAGAGGAAATGTTGCTTTGAGCCAAATGTAACCACATAGAGAAGAGACAAAAGTTGGAGATTGAAACCTAGACTCACACAGAGAACCGCTGACGTTTACCAATAGCTGACTGAAGGTATAGAAATGTGGTAAGAATTTGGTTAAAAACAAAAAACAACAAAACGCAGGGCTGTGGGGCATCAAAGGGTAATGGAGAAAACAGGAAAATCCACCTAAAACTGACCAGGGATTAAGATTCAGCTCTACATTATAATTAGATCCCCAGATCTCCTGCAGCACAATTGGGCGTTGTACGTATTGAACAATAAATACTGTTTTGAAAGTGTGTGTATACATCTGTTTTATTTACACAATCCATATTTACAGAACTTCATTAGCTTCAGTATGACAAACAAAATACTGGAGAATTAGTTCTTGCAGTCTTCAACAGGAGACTCAGGACAACACACACGCACGGCTCTGTGACTTTATTATACTATAATAGCTTAAGACTACAGCTGCTGCACTGTCTTTCATGTCTTTATGTTCTATCTGTGAAGAGGTTGTTCAAGTAAGAATTTCATTGTGCTCTGTACACTGTACTCTGTACATATGAAAATAAACCTCAACTTCAACTTTATGCTGTATTTGTAACAGAATTCCCATTTTTTGCATTTTTCTTCTCTCGACCATACTCAATGACAAGAGGCTTGTCCAGCAGCCTGTACCCATTCAACATCTCCAAAGCAGCTTGTGCTGTCTCTGTATCTGGAAAAAAAATATTACAAGATAGGAAGGTTATTTGCCAAAAGACTTGGTTTTTCACTTTTACACTGTGGTAATTCATTTACTCAAACTGGAGGGACAACATATGTATCTGCTTGATCTGAGTGGTAAAAACTTCTTGAAATGCCTCCACAGAACATGATAACATTTTATTGATGTGTCGGTGTGCACAGGATAAATATAACTTATGGTCATTTCTATATAACCTAGGATATTCTATTTTATAAAGTAAGAGCTGCCTGAATGACTAATATTAAAATGCCATGGTCTCACCCATATATAACAGATTTTGCCCAACAACGCTTAATTTAGCCACATGAATAAACATATACAAAACAGCAGCATTTATGAACACCTGAACCAATAACATTTTTACACACAGAAATAAGAGCTATTACCAGCAAACGTGATGAAGGCTTGGCCCTTTAGTCTTCCTGTCAGTAGGCGATACACAATCGGGTTTAAGTCATCTTTCTGAAACCTGGAGAAGAGAGACACCAGCTGGGCTAAGGATGCCCGGGGACTCATGTTCTTCACACACAGCACCTAGTCAAAATACACATAAATTTATAGCACATGGTTTATTGGGTGTAGTCACTCTATTGAACAAAATACAGCAAAGTGTACTTATGAATCTTTCTGTACTAACAGGCATACACTGATAAAAAAACGAAAAACAAAAAGTGTTCAAACTACACTACAACTATTAAAAATAATTACTAACAATAATAATAACAATAATAATATAAATAATAATAATAATAATAATAATAATTATTATTATTATTATTATTATTATTATTGTTGTTATGACATATTTCCAAAAGTCAGGGTCACTTTATGAATATAGACCTTACAGTACATTACAACCATAATCGTAGTAACATTGTTAACTGTAATCTGTGCAATGCAGGTACCAGAATAAATTATTTAATATAATTGTTTTCATAAATATAACAAAAATAATTAGTGTAAACTCCTGGTACAATTCAAAAATGTTATCTTTGTTAAAGTTTTGTTAAATATTTTCTGATTCAGTGCAAATTTTCATGTTGGTGACCATCAAGATGAAAAACATTATTCATTATTACTAATACTTATATTTCATTTTTAATTTTAAAGAAGACCCACATTGGATAGCTCTCCGTGCTGGTAGTTCTGAAAACGTGGAATTTTTCTGATGCCCTCCTCCGTCTCCCGATTGTTCCTAATTGCCTCGTCTGATATCTTCTCTATTCTGCCACTGACAGTTACTGGACTATTCTGGTCCTGCCCGGAACAAGCGGAAAGACATCCAATTGGTTGGTTCACTGTGATTTTCTGTGGTGAAACCAATCTGTTAAATTTTTGGTCACTTGTGATGAAGAGGGGGTTCGACTCATGGCTTTCTGAGGATTTAGTGCACTCTCCAAAAAGATGTGGTTGAACAGAGTCATTGTGTGGAAGTGGTAACTCTTTATGACAGGCATCTGCTTGTGTCAAATCAAATTTAATTGAAGGAGCTGATTGAGGTGAGTCAGAATCCACCGTCATGTTATTTGTCTGCTGGTGCTTTAGGAAGTCTCTGTATAATGTATCCATTGTGTTTGAGGAGGTTGCCCCCTGCTGGTCATTCTGCGAATCTTCCTCTGCAAATGACAGCACGAAAGGTGAGCAAATTCAAAGTCACATCATTTACCTCCTTAGGTCAGGAGGAATTGTACATGGCATGAATAAAAATATGTGATCCATGATGACTTGCATAGACATATACAGACAGTGGCAATAAACTATGCCTTTGTCTAACCTTGATGGTAAAGTGCAGTTAGGAAGCTACAGCGGTCGTTGCCATGGAAGAGAGCTTTCTCAATCTCCATCTCTCTGCGGGTGAGGGCTCGGCTAGCTGAGAAGCGCTGGGGTCGCGACAGCAACTCTGCTCGTGCTGCCATCTTGTCTTGAATAACCTGGAGCCGCTTATGTCTTGCCTCTGGAGCAACATACACTCTGCATTTCTGAGGAAGCAAGAGCAATAAACACATTCTAATCACAGCTATTCTAATATAAATAACACTTTTTTTTTTTTTTACAGCTATTCGTTTTGTGAATTCCCTAAAATACAAAGATATAGTCTTTCACCAACAACAAAGGAAATCTAAAAATAATCAAGTTAGCATTAAGTCAAGTCAAATTTATTTATATAGCTAGCACATTATTATAGATGAAAGCCATTCAGTGTGCTTTATAGGAATAGAATAACAAATAAAATAAAATAGAATAAAATAAAATATTAAAAAAAGAAATAAAAAAGAAAATCAATTAAAAGAACACTGAGAAACAGAAGTGTTGATATTTTATAGACGGTGGAGGAGAATAGTGCAGTGTGGAATTTTATGAGGGACAGCTTTTTTTTAAAGTGTTTCAGATATTACTCCTGGCTGGCTGATGATCTCCATGACCATAATAATAATAATAATAAATTGTTTGGTTTTGATTTTTTCCCCCTCAGGCAGCATGTCACAGTCTGTGTAGCCTGCAGAAAATGCAATGAAAATGGCTTGTTAAATCCCCATGACATCCTATTGGTTTAACTGTCCTTAGTCAATAACAGTAAAAGAGAATAAATTTACAGTGCTGTGAAAAACATTATCTGATTTTCTTTATTGTTGCATGTGACAGAACGTGCTTTCAGATCGTTCTTTTTAACAAATTTCATACAGACATTTGACCTAAAGCACTTCAATAAAGCTGGGAGCGTTACATTTTTTCTACAATAATCTGTAAGGCTGATATGATGATTTTTTTAAAATTTAAATTATGGCTACTGAAGGCCTAGCAAGAAATTACTAACTGCTTTTCCACAGTGCAACCAGCCTAACTGTGCTATGTAAATATATGATAATTTAAGAATTGTGTTTTGAGTTAGATAAGGTTTTGTTTTAATGTTTAAAGATTTTAAACCATCAGTAATGGGGGAATACTTTTATAGCACTAATCCATTTTGATATCTGAGTTTTTAAGAAGGTCATAAAAACGACTTACAGAACAGTAACAGACAATATTCTAAAATAGTTAAACTATTTTTAAACTATTTTAAAAGGAGACACTACATAGCATGCCATTTTCATTGGACTTTACTTCAAACTGTAAGGACAGATTAGAAGTAGAATAAATGTAATTATCATCAGAATCCCCACAGAAGTTATGCATATATATTAGGTGTGTAACGGTACACAAATGTCACGGTTCAGTACGTACATCGGTTTTGGGGTCACGGTTCGGCACGACTCACGATACAGCAAAGTTAAGCAACAAAAAGTTCTAAAGAATGAGGCTTGTTTCTTTTTAGTTTATTTGAAATAAAGAGCAGTGTATTAACCAGTAAACCCAAGGCAGCAGAAGTGTTATGCCAGTAAGTGGCACTATTGCACCACACTACGACCCAGGTTTATGATTTACTTGCGCCTTTTGGTCCCTCTGTTTCCGTATTACTTCAATCACGTCTTCTCCGTCGTACCGTGTATTCTCCGAAAGACATCACGTACCGAACCGTGATGTTTCAGTATGAATACATGTACCCTTACAGTACGTTAAATTATTTGTTAAGGCCTACCTAGCTCTGTAAAACAGAATATGGACTGTCTAGTTCTCAGTTCCAACACAGGCAATTATTGTCTGTCAAGTGTCTGCATCAGGTTACTTGTCAATCACTGCTGATATCCAGTAACAACGGCCAAGTCTGAAAATGATATTTACCTTCCATTCGCTCTCTGGCAGGTCCCTGCTCCGCCACAGCTCGATCTCAGCTTCAGTGAGGCCCAGCTCTCTAAGGCTGGCCAGCTCCTTCTCTCCATCCTGCAGTGCCTGGAACTGGGCCAGGCTGCGCACCCCTGCTGCCTGCTCACCGAAGGGCTTGTACAAAGCAGCTGGAGCAAAGCATTTTTTCTTGGCTACACAACTGCAGGAATGAGAGAAGAACTGCTTTTAAGTCTTTGTCCAAACCACAGTCATTAGTCATGATTACATTCAAGTTCTTTAGCAGTGTGTGTCATTTGTTTTTAGATCGTTTTCAAATGTATACACAAAGAGCAAAGCCAGAAACAAGCCAAGCAGCTACATTGTTCCAGCTGCTCCAAATGTCAGTAGACACTTCTGATGATGGACCTTCTGAACATCATAAAATTCCACTAGCTGCAAATGTCAGTAAACAACTTCTGATTTGTGCACTCCATGAACATGCCTCTTAATAAGGTCTAAGTAAGTGGTAAGGATGCAAATGTTACCGGTCAATGTCGACGTCCGTATCGAGTTGTTGGAGCAGCAGGCTGTGGAGCTGCCTCTGCCCCTCTGTCTCCTGCTCTTCAGGAACTGGGCCATCATCACAAACTTGACGAGTGACCCTGCAGAAATAACAAAATGAGGAATCTCATAAATAGAATAAATCTTTAAAAATCATCAGAGATGGCTCAAATTCAAATTCAAAATGACTCTTCAGTATCCATGTGGTCAATGTAACTTTATTTACCATGATCTTGATAATAATGTCACAAGAAGCTTTTATAAGCATGTTGTGGTTATCATGAACAAGCATGGCAAAGAGATCATAAGTAGGCCTGGTTAACTGGAAAAGGTGCAGTGAATTATTTGAATTAAGCATTTACTTATTTGTTGTATTAATTAGAAAAAACTTTTTGTCAGTTCCAACTTATAAATCATCAGGAAAATGAAATATCATAATATATCTGATGGGTCAAGACAACCCACAAATCAATAGCATTAAAACCAAAGCCCTAACTAAATACACTAAAGCCCCTGTGTATCCATCCAACTTTCAAGTCCTGTAAATTGTGATGTAGGGCCTCTTAGGACTAGACAAATTTGTACAGCACATCCCATGGATGCTCGACTGAATTTACATATGGGAAACAGCCATGAAGCGAAATTGCTATGAAGCGGTGTACTTGGTCTGCAACAATGATTAGGTAGGTGCTATGTGTCCAAGAAACATCCACATGAATGCCAGGACAAATTTTTTTCTAGTAGAACATTGCCCAGAGCATCCCACCTAGCCTTTGTTCCTTGAACACATGGATAAGCCTTGGATGCCCATGACCCATCTGTCAGTTCACTGACTATCCTTCCTTATACCATGTCTGGTAAGTACTAACCACTGCACACTATAAACACACCACAAGACCAGATATTTTGGAGAAGCTCTGACCCAGTCATCTATCCATCATAACGTAATCCTTAATGAGGCCACTCAGATCCTCATACAGCCCACCTCTTTACATGTCACTGTAATGAAGCAGTCAATTTTATTCGCTTCACCTGTCAGTGGCTTTAATTTTACAGCTGATTAGTGTATTTTAAAATACATTGTATGATATAGTATATTTTATATTTTGCCATATTAACCACTCCCATTAAAATTCAATTTCTCTTTTTTTATATATTTATTTTTTTTTATATATTTTGAATACTATATTCATCCCGGAGGAAATTGCTCAATTCTCTGCATTTAACCCATTCACCGAGTGAAGCAGTGGGCAGCCAGGAACACGGCGCCCGGGCAGCAGTGCATGGGGACGGTACCTTGCTCAGGGTACCTCAGCGGTGGCTACACAACTTCAGGACCACCTAGTGGTCTTGGGGATCGAACCCGGACTTTCTGGTCGCAGGGCGGATGCCTTAACCACTAGGCCACCCAGATTTTCCCTATTTTTTTAGCTCCAAGTATCATTAGTTGTAATCAACTTTGTAAACTGATATTGTTTTTAGGTGTACTTTCTAGGAGTAGCCTAATTAAAACTGCATTAAAGTATTGAGCAGAAGCCCATATCTAGTAAAGTTTGATACATTTTTCAAACATTACCCAGTGACCGGCGATAATTACAGTATTTCAGCCGGATGGGAGTGAACCGTGGCACACCTGCCACACCTATATTCATGCCACTCACACACCCAGTGACTAACTGACATACTGTAAATGTCATGTAGATCTGCTCTGACTTGCTGATCTGAAAAGCCGTGTTCATTCATATCAACCACACAAAGAGTGCTGCACTTCTGCCTATAGCTTATAATTTGCTTATGTAATGTTTCACTTGTGCTTAAGTAACTACACTAATCTTGCCATGCCTCTCAAGTCAGCATGACTGTTAAAACGAACCTGAAGTTCCATGATCAGTGATGACAATTCTGGAAGATAGGCCCTTACCTGGCCAAAAATGAATTTCTCTCTATACACCTTCTAGAAAGATTCTTCAGATTGATGCCATTGGGTTAAAACTACTTTTGGTTGCGTAAAGAACCTTTCTGTGGATGGATCATCAAAGACATATTTTTGCAAACTTAAAGAACCAGCATAAAATGCAAAAGTTGACAACAGGACAAGGTGATGACAGGACACAAAGGCTTCACAAATTAAAAACAAACAAACATTTCCAGGATGCAAATATTTCATCAGCTCAAATGAGCAATTTAAGTCCCACAGCATTTCAGGAGGATTTGCTTTACTTTAAAGATATTTCTACAGGCGTAGCTACTAAAATATTGAACCACCATATTGTATCCAATAAAGACCTTTCCATTTGCTTTCTTTACAAATGTTACAGTAAGAGACTGATGACTGAGCTTTTAAATGTGCTCCCTAAAGACATTTACTGACATTTACTGGTTATGGCAAAGTATTATTTGATGTAAAGAAAGAACATGGTTTCAACATCTCACTTTTCAGCTCTAATCAAGCAAATTGTTTTTGAAAAATTGATGAAAATACAGTCAGTTCTAACATGCCTAATTATGGATATGCTGCACTGAACTAAATTCAGTTAACCAGGTCTAGCTATGCTTAATTCTGAACAGTTTAATTTTCCTTACATGTATACGATATACACAATATGTTTGGAAATTAAACATATTGGAATAATTAATCACTATAGCAATAAATATGGTCATGTAGCCCAACCCTTCAGCAGTAATAAAAAAAGCCCTGCACCTCAAACACTTACAACATTCCTAGTTAGAGGGCAGCTGGTAGCCTAGTGGTTAGGGCATTCGCCCTGCGACCAAAAAGTCCGGGTTCGATTCCCAAGACCGCTAGGCACCTCTGAGGTACCCTGAGCAAGGTACCGTCCCACACACTGCTCCCCGGGCGCCGTTTTCCTGCTGCCCCCTGCTTCACTTGGTGAATGGGTTAAATGCAGAGGAAGTATTTTGTGCTGTGGTGTGTTCACGTATGACAAATGGTCACTTTCACTAGATGGACCTGAGGAGAATGATGCAAAATGATAGTCTCATGCCTGACTATGCCATTCCTGACCATGCCTACATTTTAGTCTTTATGTAAATTGTCATGTCATTGTCCTGATAAGGTGTAAGTCATGAAACTATCATGGTTCTCTCTAAATGCATGCAAATGTTAATTAAGGGTCTTAAACTCTCAAGGGCCTAAACTCTACTCAGAGACCACTACCAGACAGTTTAACGCCACCAATTCACACATTTTAACAACCTGGAAAGACAACACAAAACACCAAGAGATGCTCTATCTCTAGAGGTATGCTAGGCCGTAAGTACAAGGAATCATCGCAAGGAATCATTTCACATGCAGTCTGAGACATCTGTCACTACAGTCATTAAGGTCAAAACTTCCTGCTGTCATGACAAGCTGTAAGCCCTGTAATCACAAAGGCATGTCCCAACAGACAGGAAGAGTTAAATGCACAGCTATAGCTCTATTTTAGTGCAACGGAAAATTTTGATAAATATATTCTCATTTTTCTTGTCTGATATGACTTTACAGGTACTTGCACTCGGTCCTGAGACAAGTGTACGTACACACACACACACACACACACACACACACACACACACACACACACACACACACACACACAGCTTCGAGTAATCTCCAAAGAACACCATTTACTTCAGAATGCAATTATCTGAAGAAGGCACACAAGCATGAGGTCACCATGCCCAATGCTCAGTGTCAGGCTCAGCTCTACAAGCTCCTCACAATTGGGCTGTGGAACAGAGCAACTGGATTTTCTGGAGTAATAAGATACCGTACATTTGGGATCTGGAGTGATGTTGTTATCCAGAGCTAATCATGCAACACCAACAGCTGGGATTAATGCAGTACACAGCAGCACCGAAGAAAATGATATATAGGCAAGACTCTTATATATTAAGGATAATAATGAAAGGCAGTGTAAACTATGTCTACTGTCACTATAGCAGTTCTATAGTGGTTATGTCATGATAAAAAATATTTATACAAAATACATTAGTTGAAATAAATAATCTATAAATAACGAAAATATTACTTAAATCAGCATTTGATTAAAAAAACGGATTAAAATGTAAAATCGTTGCCTTGATTTCTGCTACAACGTTTCAATTAACACAACTAATGTTTACATTAGTCCAGTCACTGAAGATGAACTCCCGCCCGCACTCAACAAGAAATTATCTGCTGTACACATAACATAACACGGTATCTCAAGAGGTTTTGTAGAAAATGGTGCATCTGCTGCTGACACGCCAAACTCTGAGATGACCATTAACTGAGCCACATGGTGAGACAAAGCTTACAGCAACATCTGTTGCACTACACAGCAAATTCACTGCACAAAAGCTAAAACATGCCACATGTCTTTAGCTTCTGTAGCTGCCAAAAACGTAAAACACTGATCATTTTACTTCCTCCTTACCGCTTCATTGATGCCAAAACAAAGCCACTTCCTGTCCTCGGCGGAAGTGTCCTTGTTGGAACAAAGCAATCTGGGATATGTAGTTCTGGGTGGTATGTAACGGTGAGAGTGAGACAACCACATAATAAATAAACAAATTAATTAATTAATAAATGAAGGCTTGGCACCTGACGATATAGATTGTAATTAAGTAAAAATAGATCGATTATTAAGAAAGTAAAATTATTAAGAAACTAAAATCCGTAATATTTTTGTTGTTAACTATAGTAGCTGCCCAGATTTACTGGATAGTGTTATTGCATTTTGTTGAGTAAGGGTTTTAAAAAGAAATACGATATATCTGTCCAATATCAGATAAAACACAGCCGTTGTGAAAGGGTGTGACCATGACACCCATCACTGGTGTGTGTGTGTGTGTGTGTGTGTGTGTGTGTGTGTGTGTGTGTGTGTGTGTGTGTGTGTGCGCGCAA
>JBBIGB010289367.1:0-12906 GCA_037577075.1 Alestopetersius hilgendorfi | reverse complement strand
TAACCATTTATTAAAAATGTTACAAAAAACCACATGCTTTCAAAGGGTGTCCTAATTTTTTCACATGACTGTATATGGATGATTGTTCCAAACACAGCCCAGTTAACAATTCCTGGCTTTGGATTTAACGTTTGCTGATATTTGATTCGCTCATGATAACGTGTCCAGACATGTTTTCTATGGCCTGTAGGCACTTGAGTGTGTTGGGCTTTAACAGCAGAGGCTTTCTTCCCAAACAACTTGTGTAGTTTTGGAGATGTTCTGACCCCAAGATGAGTACCATGTGCTACAGCTGTTTCTCCAAGAATCCTTAGAGATTCTTTGGACACTTGAATCACCCTCCTTAAAGAACACGTAGTCGGAATAGACGTACGTACTCTTCCAGGCAGATTCATACCAACAATCTTTGTCACAATAGTAGAAATGTTTATTTTCAAGTTAACCCTTTTAGGCATTTAGGAACCTTTTAGGAAGGTCTTCTAGGCATTAATTTCATGTAGCTCTTTAAGATCACATTATTGCTTAAACAGGAAGTCACAGCTTTCCAAATTACACAAGTGCACATTAAAACTAAATAAAAGACAAATGGGAATATTCTTAAATTAGGTTCTACTTTAATTTCTAGGGGTGGCAAGAATTGTGGCACATACATTTGAGGAAAATATGTATTTCATGATAAAATGTTATCTTTATCTTAATATCAATAAAGAATGGTTTTTACAGCCTGCTTTGCTCGTGTTCACCAGTGGTGCCAAAATACTCATATTTTAAATGGATCGCAATCTTGATGGTGGTCTCTTTTTTTGTGTGTAAAGTAAGACTGGTCATATTTATCATCCAGGGATATCCAGTCACCTCTGAGGACCAGTCCAGCAACCTTCTGGTCATTGGTTTTGTAGTATGCATACAAATACATCCTTTTTCCTTTCACATTCAATATTTCAGGAGACACTAGCCAAGTGAGTCAGAACCTGGTTTTCCTCAGAGCTATCCATACCTTGCAGTTCCAAAGACAAGGCCCATGAGAATTCCCAGAGCAGGTTTGTCCCAAAGCACATATTTTAAATTTTATATATATTATCTCAATTAGCCTTTGACCCATGTTTTTCTTCTGTACTCTTGGTCGACAGTTAATCATTACTTCGTTAAAAATTGCATTTCAATAACCTTTATTTCCATCCACATCTCCACTTATATAAAAAAAAAATGGTCATACTGACCGCTCCCCAGTGCGAACACCATTGCATACATTAATAAATAAATAAAAAACAAAAAAACAAAAGAGAACATGTCACAAACGAACTGAATGAAAAATATAATGGCTTTTACAACAACGAGAAACAATACTTATTCAACATTTCACAGTCAGGGTACACGTTTTAAGGACAACACTTCATGGTGGAGGGCACAAAGTAAACAGAGTTGGGGGCACAAATGATTTTTTTTTTCTGTCAGAGGGGTAGAATTTATCAGGTGAAAGTATATTCTCTGTATGCAGCTGCAGTGCTCCTTATACCTTGTTCCTTGCAAAACCAAACTGAAAGCAGAAAAAAAAAAAACAAATCAAAGGCTTCCCCACACAAGCCCTTTCTGATCCCCCAGTTTGAGCTTGAAGTCTCAGAAGGACAATTATTGCACAACCCAGTTGGACGTCCCCTCAGAAAGGCACTTTGCTGTCCCCTTTATGCCTCACTGCGAGTTAGATATACACACAAATATCTTTTTGAGCAGAGGGCTACCTTGTACCCTTGAGATGCTCCTCACACCAGTCCAGCTGAAAGGAAAAAGGCTCAGCGCTTTGTCATGTGAACATGAAGTCAAGCTAGTGTAAGAGTAGGCTTAAAAGGAGAACAGAAAATCCATAAATGGAACCAGTGTCCATGGAAATCCAAGACCGGACAGCTTCAAGGTGAAATGTAACCTTCCCCTAGATTCTCTTATTTTAGTCCTTTTTTTTTAGCAGCAAGTGATGGTACAAGGCCCAAGCTCTGGATGGTTTGGTCAAGCGATGGTGTATTGCTGCAGCACCCGCACCACGTATTGGAGCCGGTGGCGCAGCTCTGAGGAGCAGCCGCGTTCACAGAGCATGCTTAGAGGAAACGAGTTGGACACCTGCTCCTGGCTGATGTAGGTTAAGAGGTAGGAGTCGGACAGCTTGCACAGGATGACCTTTGTGTGGTCTGGGTAGAAGTTCACCTGTGAGGAAGAAGAAGCAGTCAGCTATTATATATAACATACAAATACACACACACACACACAAATGTGTGTGTAAGAGCAGGGAACTACTAAACTGCCGCTCAGGACCAAACCCATTTTATGACCGGCTACTTGTCCCAGACACAGATTACGTCTAGACTATGGCAATTGAATCTATGAAGTCCCTTAATACATGTACAGGAAAACAGCCAAAAACTTCATGTTTTCAGGTATTCCATGCATTGACAAGACTCCGTACTGATTGAGCAGGAGACACTAAATAAGAGGTATTCTCCAATTTTTACCTGTAAAGAACCATTGTTGAAAAGCATGACTAAAGCAAGATCCGTTTTTATCCACTGCAGCAGAAGTGGACAGGCAGTAAGTGGAGGGTGTTCATCAAAGCCCAGATCTCCACCCTGGAGAGGAAGAGAGGAAAAAAACTCGACTTAGTTCTATTTGAAAGCTCAGATTCATTTCTAAATCAAATTGTTCCTTGTAGGATTGGTTTTCTGAACCAAGGTGTTAGGGACCATGCAATATTCTGAATGGGGATTCCCAATTAAAAGGACTCCGCAGTGCAGGATTACAATTCATTCTAGTCATTTTTTTTTTTTTTACCTCCATGAGATTCTGCTCCATGTAGTTGGCCATTAGTTCCAGAATGTGTTTTTGTCTCTGGAGCTGTTCTGGTAGAGAATGAGTTTGGAAGGTGAATTGTTTATTGTTGGTAGAACAGTAATGAACTGTCCTGTAGTAGGGAGAGAAAAAAAAGAAAGGTTATAATTCCCTTAAGATTATATGATGCCTGGTCACTTTGACCCAATGAATCAAGTTAATAAAGTCAAACAAAGCCTATATTAAATAGGTACACTGTAGTTCAGTTTAAGGCTCAGCATATTTGTACCAAGCGAATGGTTTTCAAATCGAAGCACACCTACTTTTGCTGGTTGCACAGACTCAGGTGAGTGCCTTCATTAAAGAGGACACCGACGTTTTGATTGGAGAGCTGATAGCCAAAGCCATATTTATTGGAGTAGTCCACCCACTTGGTCACCCAGACAAAAGGCTGAGGTTTAGTGAGACATGGAGGGTTTCTTGACGCTGAAGAGCAAAAAGGATTCAAACATTACTGCACTGCCACACGGGTTCATTAGAGCATGAATCAGCAAAAAACAGACTTCATAAGAAAGTGAAAACAAACCTGTTGGCATGTCTGACAAACAGCTGTTAAGAACCTTCATGACAGCCTCAGCCACAACTGCCGGGGTCACGGTGCCTTCGCATGATATGAGAAGTCATCAGTGAATAATTAAATACAACTTCAGAAGTAAAAAAGTAAGAAAGTACTGAAATAATGCTCCACTGGGTGTAAATATAAATGTTATAAAATGATCTTAAATATGACATTTTCATGAAGATCATATCACTCAAAGCCTCAGGACTGAGCCTTAAAAATAAGACAGCTTGATATACGTTTGTCGCTGCTAGAATAATCATATTAATGCATGTGCTCATTTACCGTCCGTGCTGCTGACCGCAGTTCCTTTGAAGGACTGAGATGCTGATTTCCTGGACTCTTCTTCAGCTGGTGTCTCTGGAGGCCCTGAGCCAGATAGCTGGCCTGTGGGACAGGTAGCCTGTAAGAGGGAATGAGGAAAAGGCAAAAATATAGCTTATCAAGCAACAAAGAACTTAAAGATGAAGTAGTTTCCTCAGTTTAGTGCTCTTCTAAGAAACATTCACAATGGCTCTTGCTTCTTGCCCACGTATTTTATCTGAATGGACTCGAATCAATCTCTACGTCCTTGGACCAGCTTGCAAGCAGGATAAGAAAGACATAAGAATGAAAGATGACCGAACATTTGGAAGATAAGACCTGCATACCTCGTTCACTCCCACTCCCTTGGAGCTTGTCTGTCGACTTATAGAGTGCTTCACCATTCCTGACACAAGCTTGGAAATATCCCCCGTCTTCTCACCGATGTTCTTGGCTGTAAGTCAACAACACATCAGTAAATAAAGAAACAAATAGAAATCCAGCGAGATCTCAATACGACCGCAACGTTTACCTTTACACTTCTTTTTGCCGAAAAGGCTTTTAGCCATTTTGGTGAAGAACTTCTTGGCAGGGCTGGGTGGCTTAATCTCAGGCACCATCACACAGGCGCTGGGGGGAAGTTTGTCCGGAGTGAAGCCCTTGGGAAAGGAGGAATTGACGGCCCAAATTAGGACAGCATGCACTTCAGAAAGATCCAACGTATCAGAGTGTGCTGACAAACGTAAGCAAGTGTTCTGCACAGCCCACCTTCATTATTCTAAGGAGTACTGCAGTAGTCCACTAACCTTGCTGAAATACTCATGGGCCAGAATTTGGTCTAGAGTAAGGCGGTTGCTCGGATTTTTCTGCAGGATCGCAGAGATTAACTTCTGTGCAGCTGGCGAGAGTGAAGGCGGGAGACTGTATCGCACCTCTTTGATAGATTTGTATGTTTCTTTAAGGTCCAAGGTTTCAAATGGTGGGTTTCCACACAGGAGCGTGTACCTGAGCACCGACAGGAACAGGTCAAGCTTGCCCAAATTGGCAGAATTCCTCTTTGCTCTTGATAAATGTTTAATAATTAACCAAATAAAGCAGGAAATGGCAGCTACTTACATCACACAACCCAAAGACCAAACATCTGACTCAGTCCCATGTCCTTGGCGGTTTAACACTTCTGGTGCTAGGTAGTTCGGTGTTCCACAGATGGTTCTGGGAGCAGAATTGATCATCCTCTTAGCAGATTTATTCAAAAGGATCGATAACACCTTTCACAGAGAGGGAGACAAACTTACTTTTTTTGTTGCTCAGCGGTGTCCAGCTTCGCTGCCAGTCCGAAGTCTCCCAGTCTCAGTTCCATGTTCTCATTTATAAAGAAATTTCCTGCAAGAAAAACCATTATTTGTAGCTATTTGTAGGTTACACAGATCAAGATTCAAGATTTTTATTTGTGCATGAGACCAGCAGCCCATGCACATTGGAATTCTTGTGCAAAGCTCTCAGAGTCATGTTAGGTAGAAAAGACAGGAAAACAAAGCAGAGAATAGAGCAATCTACTAGTAGTATACAATATATAAAATATAAAACAATATACAAAAGATTAAGAGTTAAGAGTAAATGCACAATTTCAGCATAAAATTCCATACCTAGTTTGAGGTCTCTGTGGAGAATGCCTTTATTGTGGAGATATTTGAGCCCAGAAATGATTTGGCGGAGGTAGTAGCGTACTTCAGGATCCACGAGAGTGTGTCGTGCTTTCCAAATGTGTGCCAAAGACTAGAACAGGAAATGGCATCGCTCCGACTTAATTTCAGGGTCTTATTCATCATTGCAGTATACGTTCTTACAGGCAAAGTCACTACATGCCTCAAGGAAGCAGCTCACCTTTCTGCTGCAGAGCTCCAGGAAAATGTAGATGTTGTCTTGGTCTTCAAAATGATGGGAGAACTTCACCACATGTCTGTGCTGGAGGGTCTTATGAAGCTCGATTTCATTTGTTATCTAAGAAGTCAAACATACCAACCGTATGTGAAAGGTATGGCAGAACATGAGGAAGGAAACAATTCATATATTCTGTGCATAAAACCTACTGATGTGCAGCTTTTTTTTTACCTTGTCTCTCTGATGTGGCTTCGACACTCTGCTTTGTGGTATAACTTTCACAGCATATATTTTGTTGCTGGCCAGTTCGGTCATTTCATAGCAACGTGCAAATCCCCCCTGAAACATAAGCAATTTAGTCGCACTAGGTAAAGTAACTGTCTGGCTTTAACATACATGTACAAGGCATCTGATTGTGTAGGTTCCAGCACATGAATGAGGCAATGACGTCTTTGTTTCCCCCCATCCACCCAAACCCCACCTAAATAGATTTGATCATGACGCTGCACTTTCACACTGCGTACCCAAGATCACAGACAAATACACAGAAAAAAAGAGCCCCACGTCCAATTCAAGGCGTACAATGCAATGATCATCAGAGACAGAAAAAGCAGTGCGTGAAGCGGTGAAAAAAATAAAATGAAGGAAGATTTCCAGAAGGAAGATCGCCAGAAGCGATTAGCCATTTCAGCGTCAGGATAGGGGTTAAGATATAGAGCCACACTGCAATCATTCATATATATATATGTATATATATTTTTCACACACACGTGTGTGAGTGTGGAGAAGAAGAGAAGAAAGAAAAGAGAAGAACGTTACCTTTCCCAAAAGCTTTCCTTTGGAGTAAGATTTTCCAGTTTTCGTGTCGACCACCACTTGCACCAATTCCTTCGTCCGGCTGGGTTTGGACGGCTGGGAGACGTCCGCAGACGGCTTAAATAAATCCGGATTCATCGTGTGACACAAACGACGTTGCTCTGTGGTAAAACAAGCAGTGTCCATTCATTAAGTCTGCTCGAACGCCCTGGAAAATAGTATTTTGCGCCAATTCCCTCGCGTGCCCTGCTTTTGAGTTCAGCGCTAACAATACATGCCCAAACCACGAATTCCAGTAGTATATAAGCTCCCGGTGACGCAGCAGCAAAGGGATGGGCGAAGCTGAAAAGAACGAACAGATTGGCTCAAGCACCGCCAATCAAGTGACGAAAGCCAAAGTGAAGCGCGTCTGAAATACTGAATGAAACCCCGCAGTGATGCAATCACAGTTCCAAAAGAAGCCTGATGAATATCAATGGCCGGTCATGAATAAGGTATCTGGACGTTGTTTTTTCGTTGAACAAGGCAGCAAATGTGCTGGTTTCGTTGAAACATGATAGTATTTTTATTCATAGCTGGATAAAATCCCGCTGAACTGATATCCCCATACACATTCAACCTAAACTTTTTTTCTGTATAGCAGTTTGGTGGTTTCTAATAGCTCCGTGTGGTTTCACATGACCACATGATCATAGCATATGTTCATATGTCAGATTTGAACTAAACGATGTCTGCTAAACTGCTAGACCCCGGGAGAGGTTCCGGGAACCCACGACCCGAGTAAAGATTAAGCAGTTACAGAAAATGAATGAATTAATGAAAGTCTGCCAAAATCAAGAGATAAATAAGATACGTCCCTGCCGCCCCCTGCTGGAATAATATTGTCATTCTTTCAAATATTGGGATATTGGGAAATGCATGCTACGCTGAAACAAACTGCCTTCCATTTACAAGAAGGGTCTTACACAACTACAAGTATAGTAACAGACCAACACCATGGCTTTATCTGTTTTTGGGTCTGTAGTGGCCAGTAGCGGTGTGCAATACTACAAGATTTGGTATCAATTAATTAGTTCAAACCCAGGACAGAATTTGGTCAAAGTTATACATGTATTAAAAAAAACCTCTATTATCATAATAGCTAACAATAACAACAAAACTTTTTTTTAATAAAGTATACAAAATGATCACTCCAATATAAAAATAAAATGTCTCCTCTTCAGTGTACTTCTTTTCAGTCTTTGAAAAAAAAAATAGTAAAAAAAAAAACAATGACATAAATAATACAATAAATAATGTGCAAAAAACTAAACACGCCCCAAAGCCTTGAGTTCAAAGAAATATTCCCAGAAGCCCCCCTGTTTGAGGTGAGGAATTTCTCTTCTACTCTCTCCGTTTCTGTAGCTCAGCGTTTCCTTTCAATGATTTTTCATATGCTTCCATAAATCTGTAGATATGTTGTTTTATTTTCGGCCTGAAAAGATCGCCACACGTTGCTCCTCTTGCTCTCTGTCATACCTCTGCTCCGTCTCTGCTGGTGTGTGTGTGTGTGTGTGTGGCATCAAAACATATCAAAGCACAAGAGGTGGAAGAGCGAAGTGTGCTTCGTGCTGTGACTGGAGAAGCACTTAAAAACCATTGAAACTAACGCATCTATCTCATTACACTGGTATCAATCAATATCAGTACCACTGTTGGTATTATATTATCAATATTTGGATCGATCTGCCCACCACTATTGGCCAATGTCATTTTTTGTGGTGGCAGCTAGCGGTGTACGATACTACAAGATCTGAATCCTCCGCAGAGCTCTCCGCCGGGAGAGAGTGATTAGAGCGTTTGGACATTTTATCATTTCCTGTTTGAACGTTACCGTTTTTCTAGACAATCTGTAATTTTTTGGAATAACTCCCTCAGCCCATATGTTGCTCATGTGAAACAATGCGGACACGCTCTCGGTTCTGTACAGATTATTTGTGTTGCACTTAATTTTTTTGCAAACGGGAACTTTCTATATAATGGTGATGCTGAACATGTCTCCAAGGCTACCGTCTGCCGGGCAGTCATGTTACAATTGCACTGAATCGTCTACTGTAGGCCTACTCATTTGTGGTGTTCCCAGGTCATAGACCCACAAGATTCATCATAAAGGAGTTTACATTTTGGGATTCCCAGGCATGATTGGCTGCATAGACGGCACTCACATTCCAATCATTGCTCCTTCTGTAACGAAGAAGACCATGTGAACAGGAAGTCTTTCCACATTATTGTACTGGTACATAATTACCTGTGGAATTTCAAATTAACAAATGATTTCATAGCAACTGATGCTAATTTGTGTTCTCTGCACTAGGTCATATGTGATGCGGCCAACATTAACACCAATATGGAAGCCAAGTGGCCAGGCTCTGTTAATGACATGACAAATGTACTCTGCGCATGAGTTAAAAATATGTTAAAATATATATAAAGGCCAATTGCAACAGGGACATTTGAAGTAAAGTGTATCCTCCTATATTAGGAGAGTTTGCTGGCTACTTGGGGGCTATCCGTGTTTACCCTATTTGTTTGGCCCTTACCGGGGCCCACAGCATCATTGCAGGACAAGAGCCAGAGTTGAAAGGACGACAGGAATAATCAAGGCCGTTTCCAGTGCCTTCAAAGACTTAGGGCCACCCCAGAAAGGGAATGCGACATTACTGTGGAATGTATGATTCTTCACGACACAATTAGAGGAGAACACTGTCCTTCTGAATCATGTAATGATCCAAACAAGGAACATCTTGACTCTCCCACTGATGTAAGAGCAGTCAGAGACACCATATGCCAAAGAAATTCCTTTGTCCATCACCTCACAGTGTTAAAATAAGAATTAACAGATTTTTTTGTCTTTATTAATCATCTGTATTTCCTGTACACAAAGTATTAAAAAGAATATTATGTTGTTCAAACACTTCAATAATTCATGCAACTCTAACCGCTTCACCCACCCTTAACTGATAGAACACACAGGAAATAGCATTGACATTCATAGTACATGCCTACTTAGGTTGGTTGTAAATCAGTGCTGAGCATATTACTGAGGAAAGGTTTGTTGGAGAGGTGGCTGGACCCTCTTCCTATTCATTTCCATCATCACTCTGTTAGCGACATAGAAAGCCCATGGTTTTATTATAGTACCACATTATGTTCAACTGTATTTTTCCATTGTATGATGTAAACCTCAATAAGTGTCTCTCTTGCTTCCTCCTCTGTTACAGCAGACAAGGTTTGTTCATTATTTGCCTGTAATAAAGAAATGAACATAGTTGCTGTTCTACTGTAAACCCATTATGTATAATCTGAGGAGTATTAAGAGTACTCACGACTGCTCAAGGACTGGCTTGACAAGAAGCTGCACCAGATGCAGAATACTTCCTGGTTTGGCCAACAGGAGGCTGCACCAGATGCTGAAAGCCATCAACTGGTAGAATATGAGGTCCATACAGGTCAATTATAACTTATGTAACCAAGAGTCGTTGCTGTAGGCTAGCCCCGCCCCTTTGCAGACACCGGAGTCCTGTCCCGTGCTGACCCGCCCTTTAGGTAGCATCCGAGTGGCTAATTGTTAATTGTTTTTAGCACAGATTCCTATAAATCGCTCTTCCAGACAGGTGAGGGAGGTGTTAGGTGGATGGCACTTTGGTGGCGTCCTCACTGTAGCCTGCAGGAAGGTATGTGCGGCTGGCTTATTATCACAGGTGTCCTGTGGTAGATCTAACGCTGCCGATTAGGGTGCTGGAAAGTTACTGCAGGTAGACATTTTAGTTTGGTTATGTACACGTGTGGGCATGTAAAAGGATGTCCATTTAACTATGTTTTTAACCGAGGCTGGGTTCAAGGGTTGTGGCAGCTTCCACGCTGCCGGTGAAATTTGGCGGCGTGCCTGCAGCACGTAAAGCTTGCTGAGTCGAGGCTGGGCTCGAGACACCGGATGTTATGTATGCCGGTAGACCTAGATGTATGGAGGTACATTTGAATGATGTTTTGTGTGTTATGTTAACAGCCATCAACCTAATCATGTTTCTTATACCCACTGTGTATGTGATTGTGTATCAGGTAGATGGCCACTGCTGTTTTGCCTATTAAGTGTTGTATATTATTTAAATGTATTATGAGCCCAGTTGAGTTGCCTTAGTGAGTTGTGCATTTAGAGTTGGTGTATTGTTTTTCTCATTTTTGTTATTGTGTGCTATTTTCAGTTACATCTGAGTAGCCTGCATTATTTCATCCTCCTTTCTTGTAACTGTACTGCAAGCTTGGCCTTGGGGAAAGGTGTTGGCTGCCACCACTAGACCATTGTTATAGTAATGATTTAAGGCTATTTGTATTACTCCTGCAGTGGGTTAACTTGTCTGTCTTCTCTTATCTCTTTAGCTGTGTAGGGTACCTCAGCTGGCCGGCGGGTGCGTCACAGGATTTGGGCCCTCTTCATGCACTGCACCCAATAGTTGTAGTGGTAATGAACACCTCACTACTGTTTGTGAACACTGGGATCGTGTGTGAAGGGAGCTACTAGCACCGAAAGTACCCCTGAGGTGTCGGCTGCACTTTCCCAGGACAGGTAACTTGTTCTCCAGCTGTTCCATTCAGCCTTTTTGTGGCTGTATATTCAGAAGGTGGTGGCAGCTTCTACCGTACCCGAGTGAAGCTGCCACCAATTGTATGTAAATTGTCTTTACCTAGCCATTAACCTCTGTGCCTTTTCCTTTGTTATTTTTAAATTGTTAATAAACATTGTTTTGGCTTTTACTGGAATCTTGTCTCTGTATTTACTAGATTAGATTGACTAATCAAACAATGGGGAAATTCCTTAGCAGCAGCAGTAGTGAGACAGTTTAACAGGATCTGTAGGATCAAAAATAACGATATAAGAACAAGGAAAGATCAATATAAAACAAATTCTCACTGTATAAATATAAGTAAAGAAATGGGTAAACGGCGTATACACGGTGCAAGTTAAGTGGATGAACAGGGAAGGGGATAATCAGAATTGCACATGGTCAAAAATACTGCACAACAGCAGAACAAGCAATGTACACAAACTTGTGTGTATGTCACTTACTATCTTATCTGTGTGGGGAAGTCTTCTTGGTTTAAAACCGGTGCTAGCTGTGACTGAACACTTTTAGTATATCTTGTGGTGAAAGTGGTGTAGTCTGACATATCAACCAAGATCCTTAATTTACTCTTCTGGGTCACACAAGAGTCCCAATGGCAATTGCCAAACACATACCAGTCACCTTACACTTGTCATTATGCTCTCAAAGACGGAGAGAAGGCAAAATTAGGAAATAACTTGACTACAAAATAAATTATGGTAAAGAACGGATCAGCTGTGGCGATTGTAAGAAGAGAACCTGGTACTCCAGGTTCGTTGGTGTGCACATAACTGAGGAACTTGCACGGACAGAGAACACCACCTCCATGACCAAGTGTCCCCAGCAGAGACTACGCTTCCTGCGACAACTGAAAAGAGCGAGCCTTCCCCCTCCTATCCTCACCACATTCTACAGAGGCACCATAGAAAGTGTTCTGACCAGCTGCATCACTACCTGGTATGGCAACTGCATTACATTCGACCGCAAACGCCTGCAGAGGATAGTAAAGACAGCAGAGAACGTTATTGGGGTGCCTCTCCCCTCACTCCAGGACACATTTCACAAACGCAGTGTTCGCAGGGCCCCTCTCACCCCTCACAGACTTTTCTCCCTCCTACCATCCAAGAGGAGATTCTGCAGCATCAGAGCCAGGTCCAGCAGGCTGCGGGACAGTTTTTATCCCCAGGCTTCTTAACAGCACGCTGCCTTCAAGAAATCCTCAATAACTCAAACTCTACCCCTCCTCAACTCCAACAGCCTGTTCATCTTAATACACTTTAAGTGAAAGGAAAGCTTTGGTGATAAGTTTCCAGCCCTCTGTACACGTTAATTCCTTCCTACAACCCTGGCTGCTAAGCTCCCATTGTTTTTCACGCCTAGTGACGTAGATTTGAGACGCCTTCCGGATATAGTGAAAAGTTTTCACACACACCATGTGAAAAGCCTCACTATGCTGTATGCATTTATTTTTGTTACACAAAAGCATTTTGTGTGAGTGGGAGAAAATACATTTCACATGTATCTGAGTCAGCGTTTCATGTGAGTCCTTTTCATCAGTAAGTTTGTGTTTCATATGTGTGTAAGTCCATTTCACCTGTATCTGTATGAGTGCTTCATATATTTGTGAGTTTTCAGTAGAATGGATGCATGCAGTTTCATATGTGAATGTGTACACTACCAGTCAAGTTTTAGAACACCCCATTTTTGTATTGAAATTCAAGCGGTTCAGTGTCTCAATGTTCATTCGGCAGAAATATCTTCCCAACTCTGCAGCAGGAGTTCCCATAAGTGTGCAGCACTTATAAGTTGCTTTGCTTTCACTCTTCTGTCCAG